>JAMQGT020001923.1:0-273425 GCA_024447675.2 Pterophyllum scalare
AATATATATATGGTGTGTTTTATGTATTTTTTTCTTACTGCATGGTGCTGTGTGATGGGACTAATAAAATTCAAATCTATGTCAGACTATAAAACATCAGTTTAAAGTAAGACTGTGTAGCTCTATAATTTAAATAAGTATACTAGCAAATACATATTGATAACTTATCCATCACTCGTGCTGTGAAAGTGCAGCACTGTAAGGTGTTCTTCATTGCTGGAGTTGAAACCCAGGCCAATTTATGTGGGATTTTCTCCTCTCTATGTGTTATTTATTTAAAAGCTGCACATAAAAGACATCCCACCTGCTAGAACATTAAGCATATGTGATATTGTGATTGTCAGTTTTGTCACAGTCCAAATTTTGCCGCTGGCCATCTTAGGTCACCAAAGTTCCCAGTCACCTGTAGAGGCATCTCACCATGGGATGTGATTTGTGGACTGCTGAGCACTGTTTTCTCAGTAATGTCAACTTACATTTCAGACGGTGCAGAACTGAACAGCATAAAGGGGCTTTTACCTTGTGGAGGGTGTTTTAGGAACAGACGAGTTGTTTTCCCGCCTTTGGCGCTCAAACAAAGCATCAACTTCACTCTGAACCTCCATCCCATTTTTATCATCAGTCTTAAAAACCTGAACAAAGAGAGAATGAAAATTGACTGATAAAGATACAGATTGGGCAGAGGATTCAATTAATTCTGTTCCAAACAATTAGCTATTTTTGTGTGCGACTTACATATCTTTTGGCCTGGTAAGGACTTATAGTGTTAAAGATCATGTCAAGGGAGCGAGGCAGAAGTCCACCCTGGCCTGGAGAGCCAGTCATAGTGAAAGTCTTTCCACTTCCTGTCACCCCATATGTGAAAAGCAGACCTGATACAAACAGAGAAGAAATCAACTGCTAATAATGAACTCAAAGCTAAACTGCCCTTTGTTCCCAAGCATGTTTAAATGCAGCTGTTAAAAAGGCAAATAGGCTGGTGGCAGTGATTTAGCCATTCCTGTACAATAAAATAATAATGGCTTATTTATAACGTTGGCCTTTATCTTTTTTTCTTACCATTTTTTCCATGGATGAGGTCGTCAACAAGAGGTTTAGCCACATGCTCAAAGAGCTCCATCTGTGATACTGAAACTCCAAAGACTTTTTTGAAGGAGTACTGTGTCTGTGAATCAAAAGAGATTGATATTTAAAAAACAAAAAATACAAACAACTGTGCAATCTATAAACCTGTTTTCGTTACACTAACCCCCCCCCCCACACACACACACACAGACACACAAACATTTTGCTTGTTCCCAAATCACAAAGACTAAAACCAACAGCGTGTTATTTTGTTTCCAGTACTTTCTAAATTTGCCATCTTTTCTGAAGATGCACCTCCACACTGGAGTATCTGAAAAGAAACTTTCTACCACTTCATCTAATTCCTTTTGTTGCAGAGGAAGAGTAGTACTATTTATAGCTCCAGCTCAATATCTAACCTCCACTCTTCAAGGATTGCATCTGGTCTGAAAACAACTCAACTCAACAACCCCACAGAACTTTTGGTTCAGTAACTTCATAAACAATGCACTGCAGATTTTAGCACACATTCAAACAGTGCACTTAGGAGATGTGGAGATGCAGCAGGATGATGTTAATTGACCAAGCCAGGATGTAATATTGAGCATTTCAGGTAGAAGCTGTTTTTATAAATGACAATAAGAAAATCAATCTGGCATATTTTATGCAGTAGCCGTTGCCCCACATGTTGTGCACAAAAGGAGAGATTCCACGCTAGATGCATTCTCTCGACTTGAAATACTCTGGCTAGGGTGTGCAGGTGGCAAGACATGCAACACCCACTCACCTGCTGTGAATTAATCAGAAGAAGACACGTTACTAATCAGTGTTTTTAACAGTCATGGACTTTCATGACACAGGAATAAACTACGCTGGACTCTGTCAACTCAATGTTTATGATTGGTTTTGGTTATTGTTGGTTTTTTTGCAGCTTTTCTTGACAATAACAGAAAAACATGGTCTCACCAGCCTTTATGCCATAACTACACCTAGTTTATTAGATTTCCTACCTCTTTGTACTCTCCATTGCGGTTTGTTTTGAAGCCCTCGGGGATGTGCATCTGGATGGTGGTACTGCTGATCACCTCAATGCAGCACTCCTCATCCTCAGCACCCAGGGGCCGCACACGACAGTATACCTGAGAAAAAAAAGAACATAGTGAAATCTTGAGCTCTTTACTACTGCATAGGGCCTAAAGCAGCTATTAAAAACAGAGCCAAAAATATTTAATGCACAAATGAAAAAAGAAAAACAAAACAAAACACTAGACTATGCAGTTTCTGGATGAAGTGGTTTTGCTACTGACGTACATCATTTGCTACTTGGAGTTTAAAGTTTGACATTCTTAATGTGTTTTAAGAAATGACTGCAGATGTTTCTATGGGTTTTTATGTCTAATATCCTTGTTTATATTGGTAAATAGGCTATAGTCAACAGGATCTTATGCCATATTTGTTGCAATTTCCACATGTGGCGTGCTGTTTCTGCCACTGGCCTCCTCCCACACCTTCATCTCCCCTCCTTCCTCCAACAGAACCCCCCGCTTTCTCCAGGGGCCCAGCTGCAGCTCCTGGCATTGCTCCAGCCTTGTCCCTACGCACCCTCAGTGCCGTGGGCACAAAGCGGGTGACCTCTGCCTTGGGATTGATAATTTGAGGTTTGGCAGAGATGGTGGCCCCACCAGCACCAGCACCAGCACCAGCTGCAAGGTTGCCTCCAGCAGCTGCAACAGAGGTGATGTTTGCACGTTTTTCGATGGTGGCTGGGTGGTGGTGGCTGGGGGGATTGCTGCCAGGATTGTTGCCCGTGGAGGCAGCAGCTGTCCCAGGCGGAGGGGCATCTGCATGAGACCAGGTCGCATGGGCATGGTAGGGGGTTGCAGGTTGGTCTGTGAACCGTCCTGGCTGGATCCTGGGCCTTTCTGCCGCTGAACAATGTTTGGAGGAGCACTTAGCACATTGGAATTGAGAGGTGGAGGAAAGAGAGAGAGTGGTGGGGCAAGAGGACGTGGGGGCCCGCCTGCTCTTGGGGGAGGAGGAGGGATACCTATAAGAAGACAAAACACGGATGAGAAATGCAATGCAACAGCTCTTATCACCACTCTGTGTCTTTAGAATGTTTCCACACACACACACACCCCTACCTGGAGGTGCTGGGGGTGGTAGCCTGGGAGGGGGTCCACGTGGTGGAGGGCCCGGTGGCAGGCCAGGAGGGGGGCCTGGTGGAGGACCAGGTGGTCGACCTGGTGGAGGACCAGGAGGCAGAAGCCGAGGCATTGGAGCCCTCATTCCTGCAGGCATGCCAGGAGGCCTCAAGAATGGAGGAGCACCTGAACATAACAGAACATATCATCAAAATGATGCAGAGCATTCATACTTAGATAAGCAGAAGAAGCTCACGGAACAGGTACAGGGAATTATTCTAGTATCTAGTACAGAGCTGAAGCATTGAAAGTTTCAGTTAATGAATGTAGCTAACCTGGTGGTGGGCCAGGTGGAGGACCAGAGGGTGGACCAGGAGGCCTCATTGGGGGCGCTGGAGGTGGACCCAGTGGTGGAGGACCAGTCATTGGTGGGCCCTGCAAGTGTGGAGGCCCTTGCTGTCCCGTAGGCCCAGCAGGAGGGGGTAGGCTCTGATTGGCCATAAGATGGGACTGGTTGTCCCCTGGTGGTCCTCTGTCCTCAATGTCAGAGCTGTCTGACTCATCTGTGTATTCTTCCTCTACCTCCTCTTCTTCCTCCTCTTCCGGAACTGACTGACCTGAGGACGAAAAATAGCATATATATAAGACAATGATAAAAAGAGAACAAAATGAGATGCACTAGCTAAGTAAGTGCTTAGCATTGACAGTACCTGCCATCCTTAACATCATGGCTTGCAGAGGGGTAATGGCCTTGGTCTTCTTTACCACCCTCTTTTTCTTCCTTTTTCCTTCGCGGGGTGCCTCTGCAGGCATATCCGCAAAACGTACACTACGACCTGAAGTAGTCAGACATCAACACAATCAGGAATAACAATGTACAAATACAATTCTACTAATACCAGATTAAAGGCAACTTAAAGTTGTGAGCTGAGGCTTAAACACTCACCAGCATGTCTTTCATTTCTGTCTCTATCTTCCTCTCTTTCTCTCTCATCATCTTGCCTGTCCATGCGCACTCTCTGGTCACCATCTCCCCCTTTATGTCTCTCGTCTTCACTGATCTCTTCAGAGTCGCTGTCGTCATCAAGATCATCCCGATCTCTGTCGCTCTCACTCCCGCTGTCCCGATCACTCCCCACATCCATTGCAGAGTCCTTTTCTAACCCTGGAATGGAAGGCTCTGTTCAAGGGGAAAAACACAAACATAACAAAAAGAAAGGTTAAATTACAGGTGCAAAAACCATTTTGCTATCATAAAAGAAACTGTCTGCATCTTACCTGTGTCTGTGCCATAACTTCGTCGAGCAGGAATACCATACAGTGCCAGGACTTGTGGAGGCGGGGGGCCAGGTGGGGGCCCAGGGGGCTTCTTCCCTGGTGGTAAGCGTGGGACACCTGGCACTGTTACCAACACCGGTCCAGAGGATGATGAAGGTCCTTTACTAATACATGCATGAAAAAAGAATTCCCTCAGCTTCACAGTAAAACTCTGAAGAGTCATATACTGAGTTTAACTGCTGAAATGTTTACTCCACGCAGAATGACACCTACCCAAAAGTGGAGCTCTTTTTCAATATAGAGGGAGGCTGAGCTCCTGGAAGTGGGATGTCTTGGATGTGGATACTGGACGGAGCATGAGGCATGTCTGGTAGAGGGATACTGTCAACCTCCACTGACTCTGCATTCTGAAAAAAAGGACACACCACACAAAAGAGTAAACAGAGAGATGCAAGAAACAACAATGAATTTTAAGCAAAGAGTCACGTTTTTGGTGCCTCTCCAAAAATAATAATATTACCGACTTTACAAAGATGGACAATACAACAAAAACTCTCAGCCCAACCATGTGTAAACAAGCCTTTAGGAAAATGTGCTTACAATATACCTCTCATCAGTGCATCGATTACAAACCCAGGATATAAAAACATGTATATGGATCTACACACCATCCCCAACACACCTTGACTGAGTCAAAATAAAGAGCCAGCTGCCCTCGTTTGGTCTCATAGTCCAATTCCAGTTTGCGTAGTTCCTTGTAGGTTTCAGGATTCTCTCTCTCGTACAGACGGACAATGCGTTCAAATGTCTCACGCAACTTCTTCCTCTTGTCCCTCAACACCTTCTCATTCAGCAAGGGCTGCTGAACTGGGTTGAACTCTGTTCAGAAAGCAATATTTTATGTTCCTTAGAACAGCAGCAGATTATTTGCAGAATTTAAATTGTGGTGGATTTTCTGCTGACATTACTTAAAAACCCGAAATGCTGAAACGCAGACACACACATTAAGCTTACACACACATAACTGCACAAACTCACCCATCTCATCCAGCTTCTCCATATCTCTGATGATCTGTCTTGGATCCTTCATCTTCAGCACTGCTGCTCTCACCATCATTCTCTGCTTCTTGTTCTAGTATTTCCAAATGAAGAAAGACATTACCATTGTAGCATCACAACTCCTGTTTTTGAATATCACATTAAAAGTGATCTTTTATTTTTAAGTGAGTGTTTCTAACCTTTTTCAACTCCCTTTTTCTGGCCTCCTTTCCTGTAAAAGGGAACAAATAAGAAGTAAATATAATATTTATAGTTTTCACAGCTGATCAACAACAGAGCATTACTCAACAAATCAATTCCAAACTAAACTAGCTGAGTTTTATTGTCAGTACTTACTGGCCTGGTCCGTGGGGTTCATAAACTTCCCACTCTTGGTGGAGGAGGTTGAACGTCGCCCCATTGTGACGGTGTGTCTCCTTCACCCTGCCATGTAATACAGTGACAACAAAGAGGGAGTTAAAATAATCATATAAGCCCAAAATTCAAGTACATTTTACCTCACATTTAGGCTTCAGTAATAATTCAAACAAGCGCCTTTTGTCCTGTCTCTCTTCCTTCACACCCAGCCAATCACGGCACATGGCTGCCACTCCCTAAACCTGGAGGTTTCTTCCTGTTAAAACAAAGTTTTTCCGTCCCACGGTCGCCATATGGGGTCGTTTTGATTGTAGGGTTTTTAACCTTACAATATAAAGCGTCTCGAGGCGACAGATTGATATGAATTGGCGCTATATAATAATATTAATTTAATTCAATGTTTCACATCATATTTGACAAATTACAGGTTCCAAGTTGTTAACTCTACTGCCGATAACAATGCTATTTAACCGAGCTGCCTGACCCTATGGTCATATAGCCGAGCTTAGCCGAGTTAAGAGTCATGCTTTTTAACCTATTATTAGCAAATAGGTTAAAAAGCATGACTCTTTAATTCGGCTAAGCCCCCTTAACATCTCTGTTACAGATTAGCGTAATGAAACTGTTGAGTGAGCAGCAAAACACCACAGTGTCGTTAACTCTTCTGCAACACTCATGCAAGTTAGCCTAGAAAGCAACTTGGCGGCTAACGTTAGCTTGGGTTAGCTAGGCCCGCGTTAGCAGCGAAAGCCACACTGATGGGAAAAATTCACTTTACCTTTGATTCAGTAAAAACTCTCAGGGCACAGCGCCCTCAACACACACCTCTATATGCCCAAAGCAAAGCAAGGCGTATCGTTTAAGTCCTGGAAGAGAAACCCAAACCTTCTGGGACTTAATGCACACAGTAGCTTCGCTAACCGAGCGCCATGTTTACTGCCGCGAGCGAGAGCGGAAAGGCGAGTATGACGTCATCAAAACAAGCAAACAGCGATAGTAAATTAAAATTAACAAAACAAACATTATTATCTTAAAATTACACTTAGTTATATATGTACATGTAACAGGACATTTTAAAAATATATTTATATATTGTTGTGGGCTCTGATACTTCCCAGACTGCACTCTAGTTGTGCTGCCCCCGATGGTCGCAATGTGCAACTGCAACTTCACTGCACCAGCAAGCGTCTTTACATGAGCACTTCTTCCAGATTTGACCTAAAGCGAGGCATAAGGCAAGGCTGCCCGGTCTCTCTCTGTACCTCTTTTTGATCTGTTCTCAGTTATCCTCAGATCTTATTAAACTCAACCATCTCAAAGGTATCACTGTTGCTGGAAAAGAAATTATTAGTCATTTGGCTCATGACACCACTTTATGTTTAAAGGATGCTTCTCAGGTTTCTTTAGCCATCACCATAGTTGAGAAAATTTCCAGAGCCTCTGGTCTCTATCTACCTATTAATAAATGTGAATTATTAGACATTCAAAATTGTACCACACCCTCTATCAATAATATTCCTGTTAAAGATTTCATCACTTATCTTGGCATAACAATTAATAAAGACCAAAGCACTACTCTGAACTTCAACCCTGTTATAGGAAAAGTGCAACAACAACAACAAAAAAAAAACTGAATTCTTGGCTTCAAAGAGATTTGTCATTTAGAGGAAGAATCTTATTAACAAAAGCAGAAGGTATCTCCCGTTTGACTCATCTTGCATTGTCTCTCTCTGTAAACAAACAGACAACTGATCTGATTGATAAAATGTTGTATAATTTTGTATGGAGAAATAGGATTCATTATATCAGGAAGTCCGTCTTAATGAACTCATATGAACATGGTGGCCTGAATTTTCTTGATTTTTCAACTTTAAACAATACTTTTAAAATAAATTGGATTAAACAGTTTCTCAAAAACTCATCTTCAATTTGGAATTTTATACCCAATTATTTATTTTCAAAACTTAGTGGCCTTAAATTTATTCTCCTTTGCAACTACAATATTGAAAAACTCCCTGTAAAGCTCTCTAAATTGCATAAACAATTCATAAACATAATTTCTCACCCTATTGTTATTATATTTGGAATAATAGAGACATTTTGTACAAACATAAGTCTCTATTTCTGGAAAATTGGTTTGAACATTCAGCAACTTTTTAATCCGGATGGTGTCTTAATGTCTTATTCTGAACTTTGACACAAATTTGGCATTCCTATACCTCCAAAGGAATATGCTTATGTCTTTGATGCTATCCCATCTGGTGTTATAATGCTTTTTAAATCATCTGTATCTTCAATGCTAACCCCTCCAAGCCTGGACCCGGCCAACACTTGTATTGGTCAAACCTGCTTTTCCACAAAAAAAGTGAAAAACCAATCGGGATATACGTACCTTACTCCAGCAGGACAAGGTCTCTGTTCCTAATGTAATCTCATATTGGAATAATTTTGCTTCAGACTTGGACTGGAAGAAGATCTGGTGTCTCCCATCTAAATATTATTTATTAATAAGATAAAAGATATATCTGTCACTGACACAAGCTGCTCTTTCTCTGGACTCTATGAAGAACGTCCCTGTCACTTACTTGTATTTTGGACTTGTCCCTTTTTGTGTACTTTTTGGCAAAATATTTGTACTTATATTTCCCAAAACATTTTTGACAACTTTACCCTTTCTTATACAGAAAGATTGTTTGGATTCTTCTTTTATCCTTCTAATCAGTCAAACCAATTCCATATTATTAACCTAATTTTATTACTTACAAAATATCATATTCATAAATCTAAATTCTCAAACCACAATCCTTCCTTCTTAATTTTTAATTTAAACACTATATTGCAATTCTTCAATATTCCAAAAATAAGAAAGCCATAAGGACATTTGAACTATGTTTCCAATTTAATATTTTGTGAATTAATTTCTTTGCTCAATTTAAATGGTCTATTCAACCCCCCTGGCATTGTTGTTTTTCTGTTTTAATATATATCTACATTTGTGTTTTGTTGTACCCTCAACCTTTATCAATATTGATTGTTTACTACAAAATAAAAACCAAACCTTTTTTTTTGTAGTAAACAATCTTTGTCGTTAACTTTGGCTCTGAGTTTGCGTAACCGGAAGTGTAAAACCGGTCGGCGGAAGTAGCAGTCTGGCGACCTAAGCACGCTCCTGCAGAAACCTGTGGATATGCGCTGACGTATCACAGCAACGGGCTGTGTTTACTTATGTGACACTAAGTTGTGTTTATATAATCTGTTTCATTTATAATACAGCAGTAATAAATGGACTCAATAAAAAACAATGACTACAGTCCAATTACTTGTGTAGTTATGGGAAATGCCTGAAGCTTCTGAAAATGTATATTTTTAATAGGAAATTGTGTGAATCAAACTCTGGAGTTGTGGAGTGTCTTAGAACTTCTTTATTCCTTGCAAACAATGACAAAAAAAATGGCAGTTATATGGCAAAGTAAAGACCTTTTCCGACTGTGATGTGAATTTCTGCGCTTCAGTCAGAAAAACGCTGTGTAAACTGCACAGTGTGTCCAGCCTCTCTGCAAAAAGCGCAGCTGCAAACACAACACTGCTCGGATTTTTAAAAGTTATTTATTTTTTGGACAATCACACGTGTAATCACGCGGTCCCGTCGCTGAAGCTGCACGGACATATTAAGCCGACTTTCGTCCCGAAGCTCTGCTCCGTTTTTTACTTTACCTTTCATGAACTGACAGATTTTTTTCAGGCAGCTCATGGTACCTGTGTGATGAGGCACATCACCGCATTCAGAAACAATTTCCTCCGAAACTGGTGGTGATTTAAACTTTTGCCTCTTAAAAAGTTCACTGTCTGCGTTACGGTGCTTATGACGCGTTCTGTCTTCGGGACTTTGCTGCGCAGTGCCTCCTGCTGTGTGATGCAGTGATGCACTGTCAGCTCACCTGTGCAGGTCTCTATCTGCATCTTCTCCCGTATCTGTCCCACCAATCTGCTCTTTCCTCCACACATCGCAGGTGAGGAAAAGAGACACACCGTTTACCTCTGATGTCAGTCCTCTGTCTCCCCCTCTTTGGAAAATCCCTGTTTTTCCATTTTTCATTTGGCCCTTGTTGGGAGTCAGGCAGCTTAAATGTTACTGTAAAAAGTGCTCACCGATGTTTTGGTCCACTGATCACTGATTAATATGTCATTGATAACCAGGGGCGGGCTGGAGTTGAAATTCAGCCGGTTTGGAGAGACCTTTAATAGATCGTACAACGGAGCAGCAAAAGCCCCCACCCCCACCCCCTTAGCTGGTGTATCACCCTTCACCTCTCCTATGGTGTGCTGGCTGCGCTGTTGTGTTTAAAGCCAGTGGATTGTAAGATTTTTCTGAACAACAATATGAACAAGTGATAATGATCTGATTTTCAAATATGGAGTCAAATATACCTTATCATCCCATCTACCACTTCATGGTAAATTTTTTGATAATCCTCCACTAAGTAATTATGTATTTTCAGTGGTTCGTCCCTGGCGCAGCTTAGGTCCTATAGTCACTGGTGCTGCACAGCTGGGGACTGGGGGGCATAGCTGGAAGGCCATCTGGTGAGATGGCAGAGGAGGCACCGATTTCCTGGGAGGCTGAATTGAAGGACGGGACGCTGGGCTCCACTTCCTTTCCCGGGGACTGCTGACTATTTGAACACCGTTCATCTGGGGCTGGTTAGGAGCACACAAGCAAATGTCAGACTCTCACAAAGTTCTTGTTAACAACCTCATTTTTTTTCCATAATGACAAAAATCAAAATCTGATGAACTACATGGAAGTCCAAACCCCAAGACCCTTCACTGATTCTGTCCATTAAATCATCTCACCTGGTCCTTGCTGGAGCACGGCTCTTTTCGCCTGTCTCTGGTTTTCCTTACACGGTCGGCAGTTTTGACAGTCTCGTGTTCCCGGTGCTTTGTGTTTAGTTTACCTTCCTCTGTGTGTTTTTTTAAATTTATTTTTTTACATTTTTTCAAGAATTATATATATATAAAAAAAAACAGAAGAAAAAAATAAAGAAGAAAAATAAATAAAATAAAATAAATAAAATTTAGACAAACATTTGGCACATAAACATTGACATAATCAGTTTCTACTCTCAATCCGATAATAGCTGCATATACAAAAGATATAGCACTTAGTATTATTAGTAACTAATACAAGACCATATGTTGGCAAAGTGAACACTGAGCTCTGGAATGGGGGCAGTAAAACGCATAGAAAATACTGTAATATTCAAAAATCATACATTTTCCATGGTGGAAGGTTGCAGTGTCAATTTCCACGGTGATAGTCAGTTAAAGGCTGCAGGTAGTCTTTAGCAGAAGGATGGGTTTTGCAGAAACGGTTGAAACTTGTCTAACAAACTTTGCACAGGAGTCGGGTGGAAATAATTCAACTGTAAACGATTGTAAATGATGCGATGCAAATGTAACCTGGAGACACGCAGCAATCTCGCATTATTTAAAATTTTACGTGCAAAAGATCTGAGAGGACACATGTTTGACAAAATGCAAGACTGTGCTCTTGTGTTTTCTCACGTTTACATTTGATTAAAAATCCACGTGATAAGTATCTTTAGTGTTTTGTTTTGTTTTTTGAGGATTTTAGCAATATTTAGTTACTCAAAGTCAGGGTTGTAATGATCATATGAAAATACAGCAAAAGAGAACAAAATGCTAAAACAGCAGCGTATTCGTTTTTAAAGGCAATGGATTCCATGACCTGAGCTTACTCTACAAATGAGCAGCAAATTAACTTTTTATTCACAGCTTTGTGACCTCTGCATTACCCATTTTTACCAGCAGGTGTCACCATTTTAATGTCAAACAGCTCTGCTTTCTGCAGCCCCTGAAGTCAATCACAAATGCCATTTATTTGCAGCAAAACGAGGAAATAACTAATTTGGAAAAAGCAAATAAGCCACATGCCTTAGTGGATCAACGTGCTCATCTATAAATCTGTGTTCTGCACTGTCAATGTGCAAAGTCACTTAGTTTGCCTGTCCCAACCACATAAACGGATCTGAGATAGCATTTTATTTTGCTGTTACCCTGTGTTCAGGTTTTCAAAACAGAAAATAGTCACAGCTCAGAGAAGATTGTAAAAAAAAGGGGACAGCTGCTGACTACTACAAGAACTTAACAGTGTGATGTTTATGCAATACAGTTACTCCTTTGTTGCAGCATCACCCAAAGAGCATTGTAAACATTCATTCCTTTTCTTAAGCCCGGAATGAAAAAGGAAATGAGTTTTTAATGAAGTTCCAAATATACTCATGGCGTATGTTTGCTCTTATCATCTTTACATTTAGTTGCCGGAGAAACTTCGTCTTAGACTACAAAATAAACATAACCGATTAAATGACATAGAAGTACATAATGTTTGGTGTCATCAGGAACTGGGTGTTCTTACTGGGGGACGGTCAGCCCCTGAGAGCCTACACAATGATAGAATGGAGACTCTGAGGTCATCTGAACACCCAGCTGTTGAAATTCTCTGTTTTTCACATTTTGTTTTATATATGATGTAACCAAGACTGATAAGCCGCGACTATATGAAACTGTGAGCTGAAAGAGAAAGTGTGGGTGCTTCATGTCATATTCAGTACCAGACTGGATGGGGCATGTGGTTTCTCACCCAGATTAATCCGTAAAACTGTTTGAAAATGGCTTAATTAAATTTAATAGTTGAACTCCTTATTGCGTTGTTTTGTCTCATTCCTGTTCGATAAACGAACACGCAGAAACATAAAAGGCTTAAGCAACAGCTCATATATTTATTCTAAATTTCTTCAGCCCTCATTTGAAGCTTATCCAATGCAAAGCCCAGCTTGCCAGGACGTTTAACCCAGGGATCTTTTTTGCTGTGAGGGCACAGTCCAACACTTGCTCACGCTCAACCTAAAATGTAGTTAGAGTACACAAAGAGCAGATAAGATGATGGGGAAAAAACTTCATTACATAACAAGAGAGTTAAGATAAGATTTGATGTTAGGATTGATGATCAGTGCAGCATGAATTTCCATAAGCGTTATGGTCCTGGTCCGGTGGCCCAGTGTTTTGAGTTCTTTTGTGAAGTTCTGCTTTGTTGTATTGTTTAAGTTGTGTTTCTTGGCTTTTCTCACTGTTTAGGTTCTCAGTGTGTAGTAGTTCTGTATGCCAGCTTTGAGTTTAGTTATTGCTTTTCACTCTGTTTTCCTGGGTCCTTGTGTTTAATGTTTAATTCCCTTCCCATTGCATTTGTGTGTGTGTGTGTGTGTGTGTGGTTAGGTTTCCCTTCCCTTAGTTTTAGAGTTTAGCTCTCCCTGTGGTTTTCCCTCAGTCTCCTTCTCTTGTGTTGGGGTGCCTCTTGTGTCTGTTATTCCTTGCATGTGCATCGTGGTCAGTCACTTCCTGTTCAGTTTTGACAGTCTCGTGTTCCCGGTGCTTTGTGTTTAGTTTACCTTCCTCTGTGTTTTTCTTTTTTAAATATATATTTTTAAATTTTTTTTAACAATTGTAAACAACAACAAAACAAAACAAAACTAAAAAACATAATTAAAAAATAAATAAAATTTAGACAAACATTTGGCACATAAACATTGACATAATCAACTTCTAGTCTCAATCTGATATTAGCTGCATATACAAAAGATATAGCACTTAGTATTATTAGTAACTAATACAAGACCATATTCACTGATAATATTTACAATACAAAGGCTCTTGTAAAGATTTTAGAAATATTCATTCCCATATGTAACAAAAAGGGTTCCCATGTTTTAACAAAAACCTCATCTTTGTTGTGCAGCCTGATTGTCAGATAATCAAGAGCAGTGGCGGATCTAAGATTTTACTGAGTAAGGGGCCATCAAGGGGCCACAGTATTCATAGAGGGGCCAAGTATTTGTCCAACATCCTTGCAGACAACCCCCTGTTTTGGTAAGGTATATACATTTCACCAGTCACACCATATTCAAAGACTTAATTAAAAAAGAGCTTACACAGTAAAATCACCTTACCAATTTTACATGCATTTTTACTGTACATAGACAAAATACACTCAAACACACACAGCATGTGAGAAGATATATCATTTTATTCATCTTTTAAAAGCTTTACTTTTTCACAAATACTGTCAGTTCAAAACATCTCTCTCTCACAAAAATACACAAAGTAGTCACCCACATGGCTGCACTGTACATATTGCTTCTCTAAAACAGCATTATTCTTCGGTTATTGTGACGGGAACTGAACTGTCCGTCTCTCAAATTCAGTCACGTCTAATGCTTTGGCTTCTTCTTTTTCTTCTTCTGTAAGCTTTATTCACACTGGAAATTCCTATTTGGCTCATTAGTGCTACTGTTTCGGCATGGAATTGCATCCACCTATAATCTGATCATCGCTCTCGGACAAAGGACAGATGAATGACAGGACAGGGGCACTTCAGGGGGCCAATCAGATTTCAGATGGGGCCAATGTCCCTGTGGTCTCGCCCCTAGAACTGCCAATGATCAAGAGATACATAATTCAAAATAGCCTTCTGCCATTGTGTTTTAGAAGGAATTTTTTTCATTATCCAATTAAGGAGAAGACATTTCCTGCACAGAAAGTTAAACCTCTCTATTATACACTGCTACAAAAAAAATAAAGGGAACACTTAAACAACACAATATAACTCCAAGTAAATCAAACTTCTGTGAAATCAAACTGTCCACTTAGGAAGCAACACTGATTGACAATCAATGTTCACATGCTGTTGTGCAAATGGAATAGACAACAGGTGGAAATTATTGGCAATTAGCAAGACACACTCAATAAGAGGAGTGGTTCTGCAGGTGGGGACCACAGACCACTTCTCAGTACCTATGCTTTCTGGCTGATGTTTTGGTCACTTTTGAATGTTGGTGGTGCTTTCACACTCGTGGTAGACATGAGACGGACTCTACAACCCACACAAGTGGCTGAGGTAGTGCAGCTCATCCAGGATGGCACATCGAATGCAAACTGTGGCAGAGAAGGTTTGCTGCGTCTGTCAGCGTAGTGTCCAGAGGCTGGAGACACTACCAGGAGAACAGGCCAGTACACCAGGAGACGTGGAGGAGGCCGTAGGAGGGCAAAAACCCAGCAGCAGGACCGCTACCTCTGCCTTTATGCAAGGAGGAACAGGAGGAGCACTGCCAGAGCCCTGCAAAATGACCTCCAGCAGGCCACAAATGTGCATGTGTCTGCACAAACGGTTAGAAACCGACTCCATGAGGATGGTATGAGGGCTCGACGTCCACAGATGGGGGTTGTGCTCACAGCCCAACAACGTGCAGGACGCTTGGCATTTGCCAGAGAACACCAGGATTGGCAAATCCACCACTGGCGCCCTGTGCTCTTCACAGATGAAAGCAGGTTCACACTGAGCTTACATGTGACAGAGTCTGGAGACGCCGTGGAGAGCGATCTGCTGCCTGCAACATCCTTCAGCATGACCGGTTTGGCAGTGGGTCAGTAATGGTGTGGGGTGGCATTTCTTTGGAGGGCCGCACAGCCCTCCATGTGCTCGCCAGAGGTAGCATGACTGCCATTAGGTACCGAGATGAGATCCTCAGACCCCTTGTGAGACCACATGCTGGTGCGGTTGGCCCTGGGTTCCTCCTAATGCAGGACAATGCTAGACCTCATGTGGCTGGAGTGTGTCAGCAGTTCCTGCAAGATGAAGGCATTGAAGCTATGGACTGGCCCGCCCGTTCCCCAGACCTGAATCCGACTGAGCACATCTGGGACATCATGTCTCGCTCCATCCACCAACCACGTTGCACCACAGACTGTCCAGGAGTTGGCGGATACTTTAGTCCAGGTCTGGGAGGAGATCCCTCAGGAGACCATCCGCCACCTCATCAGGAGCATGCCCAGGCATTGTAGGGAGGTCATACAGGCACGTGGAGGCCACACACAATACTGAGCCTCATTTTGACCTGTTTTAAGGACATTACATCAAAGTTGGATCAGCCTGTAGTGTGTTTTTCTACTTTAATTTTGTGTGTGACTCCAAATCCAGGCCTCCATTGGTTAATAAATTTGATTTCCATTGAAGATTTTTGTGTGATTGTGTTGTCAGCACATTCAACTTTGTACAGAACAAAGTATTCAATGAGAATATTTCATTCATTCAGATCTAGAATGTGTTATTTGAGTTTTCCCTTTATTTTTTTGAGCAGTGTATTTATCAGTAACCGTTGGGTCCGTTATCCCTAGTAATAAAAATAAAGGACTGCTGTTTAGTTGGCTATGTACCACAGGCCTTCAAGGTGGCTGTAATTAAACCGCTACTTAAAAAGCACATCACTTGACCCAGCTGTCTTAGCTAATTATAGGCCAATCTCCAACCTTCCTTTTCTCTCCAAAATCCTTGAAAGAGTAGTTGTAAAACAGCGAACTGATCATCTGCAGAGGAACGGTTTATTTGAAGAGCTTCAGTCAGGCTTCAGAATTCATCACAGTACAGAAACAGCATTAGTGAAGGTTACAAATGATCTTCTTACAGCCTCTGACAGTGGACTAATCTCTGTGCTTGTGTGACCTATGTGTGTCTGGTGTCCTCTCTGTGTGGGGATAAATCACACGGAGCTGCTCAAGCTGTGGCATCAGTTGTCTTTAATTCCCCATCTGCATCTCATCAGTGATCCTCGCAGCTCTCAGGATTACCTGCATTTTCACAGAATGAGCACAGAGGAAAGGTGTCTCTGGTGAGCAAAACAAGCCCTCCTTCTCATCAGTGATCCTCACGGGTCTGAGGATTACCCATAATAAAACAATAAAACCATTGGGGATTACAATGATCACATAGTGGATATTTTTTCCTTACAATTAATTCAAAGGAACTAAAAGTGAAGTGTAACTCTCAAAGAAAATAAAGCAATTAATTAAAATTTTCTGAAAATAAAATAAAATAATGACATTTTATTTACTGGATGCCCATTTCTTAGATTTTATAAACTTAATTTTCTGAACAATGCAAAAATAACAAACAATGCAAGGAGCAGCCATAGCGTTAATGCGTGGGAATTTCCCGTTTTCACACAACTGAACACTTATAAAGCACAACAAGAGCGACAGAACGGCTGAACTATCGTGACCTACAATAAACATAGTTCAGTAGCTACATAAGTGAAAACCATAAACGTGACTTATAAGTATGCTAATCATATTTCTTTGTCAGACCTCGCAGACACACGTTACCTCATCAGTGATCCTCGCAGCTCTGAGGATTACCCGTAATACCTTGCTCCCAAGGGTGAATGCAGCATACTTTTGACCAGAAGATGGTGGATTTAGCAGGATTTAACGCGAACCATTTTATCTATGTTACACTTGTCCTGTTGGACCTCAGTGCAGCTTTTGATGCTGTTGACCATAACATTGTATTACAGAGATTAGAGGATGCCATAGGTATTAAAGGTACTGCACTGCAGTGGTTTGAATCATATTTATCTAATAGACTCCAATTTGTTCATGTAAATGGGGAGTCTTCTTCACACACTAAGGTTAATTATGGAGTTCCACAGGGTTCTGTGCTAGGTCCAATTTTATTTACATTGTACATGCTTCCCTTAGGCAGTATTATTAGAAAGTATTGCATCAATTTTCATTGTTATGCAGATGATACTCAGCTTTATCTATCCATGAAGCCAGATGATACACATCAATTAATCAGTTAAACTGCAGGAATGTCTTAAAGACATAAAGGCCTGGATGACCTCCAATTTCCTGCTTCTAGATTTAGATAAAACTGAAGTTCTTGTACTCGGCCCCACAAATCTTAGAAACATGGTGTCAAACCAGATACTTACTGATGGATGGCATTACTTTGGCCTCCAGTAACACTGTGAGAAATCTTGGAGTCATTTTTGACCAGGATATGTCCTTCAATGCACATATTAAACAGATATGTAGGACAGCTTTTTTACATTTGCGCAATATTTACAAAATTAGAAACATCCTTTCTCAGACTGATGCTGAAAAGTTAATCCATGCATTTATTACTTCTAGGCTGGACTACTGTAATTCATTATTATCAGGCTGTCCAAAAAGCTCCCTGAAAAGCCTTCAGCTGATCCAAAATGCTGCAGCTAGAGTACTGACAGGGACTAGAAAGAGAGAGCATATTTCTCCCATATTGGCTTCTCTTCATTGGCTCCCTGTTAAATCTAGAATAGAATTTAAAATCCTTCTCCTAACATACAAGGTCTTGAATAATCAGGCCCCATCTTATCTCAAAGACCTCATAGTACCGTATCACCCCAATAGAGCACTTCGTTCTCAGACTGCTGGCTTACTTGTGGTTCCTAGGATACTTAAAAGTAGAATGGGAGGCAGAGCCTTCAGCTTTCAGGCCCCTCATCTGTGGAACCAGCTCCCAGCTTGGATTTGGGAGACAGACACCCTCTCTATTTTTAAGATTAGGCTTAAAACTTTCCTTTATGATCAAGCTTATAGTTAGGGCTGGATCAGATGACCCTGAACCACCCCTTAGTTATGCTGCTATAGGCCTAGGCTGCTGAGGGGGGTTCCATAATGCACTGTTTCTCTCTCATTCACCTTTATTTACTTGTTTATACTTCACTCTGTATTTAATCATTATTATTAATCTCTGGCTCTCTTCCACAGCATGTCTTTTGTCCTGTCTCTCTCCCCTCAGCCCCAACCGGTCACGGCAGATGACTGCCCCTCCCTGAGCCTGGTTCTGCTGGAGGTTTCTTCCTGTTAAAAGGGAGTTTTTCCTTCCCTGTAATTTGAGTTTTCCTTTTGTCAGTCCAGGTTTTAAAGTTATTATCCATTATTCCCGGCAAAAAGTTTGGATTATTACAAAGCTTCCTCTTTGCTATTAGTTTATTTTGTTTCACCTGTTGCTCCCACTCTCCCCGATTTCCTTGTGTGTATTTAAGCTCTCAGGTTTTCTCTGTTCTTTGTTGCAGCATTATCAGTGTTTCCCTGTGTGTGTTCCAGTTCAGTGATTTGTTTTCTCCTTTCTCCCAGGCTTGGTGTTTTGCCTTTTGTTTTAGCCTTGGTTGAGATTTCAGGTTTTTGCATTTTGTTTTATTATTTGAGCCTCCTGCAAATAAAGCAGTTGGGTTTTAGTTCCGTCTTGCATTTGGTTCCTTCCCTCCCTGCTACACAGTCACACATAACAGTAAGTGTAAAATCAGAACAAGTTTCCTTGTTCCGTGGGAAGAAAAGGCAAACAGGTTAGTCCTCATTTTAAGAAATGAGTTGGCTGATTAGAGAAAATGTGACACTGTTACATTTGTTAATAAAAACAGTATTAAGCTAGACTTTGAGAAAAATGTTCTGCATATTTTTCTAAGTCTCAGAAAGACACACACAGACATTGACTTCCAGAAGGACTTTGGTAGAAGGAGAGCTCCAGGGGGAAAAAAAAAAAACTGTTTTAGGTAATGCTTCAAAATAACTCCCCAAATAAATGTCCAGAGTTGCTACCAATATGGCTTCCTATTGGTGACACTCGCTTCCAGAAAGACTTTGATTTTCCGTGTGAGAAAGTTATTTAAGACAGAGCACAGTAAGTGGTCTGAACTTGTGCCAAGCTCTTCATTTCCTCAGGCTCCATCTACTTTCTGGAAATTGACTCTGATAAAAATCTGTGTTATACCTTGGTAACAGATAAACAGACAAACAAATGACTCAACACTTTTAGGAAGATTAAGCTCGGATAGTACCAGTTATTCCAGTTCCAGTTTTGACTGAGATAAGATATCGGTGCTCCAGTCAGGTGTTCTCGACAGTGGGCTGTCCTTTGAGTAAAAAGGAGCTCATGAATGAAAAAAAAAATCTAAAAATGTGTATTTCAATGTATAGAAATTAATTTTGCAGCAGTGTTTAATGCTCTGTGTTAATCAGTATGTCAGTGCCACTGCTGATGTCATTAAATGGATCAATTCAATTCAGTTGTATTTATGTAGCACCAAATTGCAGCAAACAGTTGCCTCAGAAACATCTGACATAATCAGGCTCAGGGAGGGGCAGCCATCTACCATGACGGGTTGGGTCTCAGGGGAGAGAGAGAGACAAAAGACACGCTGTGGAAGAGAGCCAGAGATTAATAATAAGTGATTAAATGCAGAGTGGTATATAAACAGAGTGAGAAGAGTAAAAATGAAAAACATTTGTAGAAAATCAAACACCTCAAACCAACTCTGGAGCATGGAAGGGGAGGGGCAATGATTTGACTTGTGTTGCAGCCACAGGACTTGCAGTCATTGAGTCACCAGTGAACTCTGCATTATATTGTAAGATAAAGTCAATCCAAAAATTACAGAAGTAACCCAGCAAGCACTTGGTGACAGTGGGAAGGTAAAACTACCTTTTAACAGGAAGAACCCCCCGGCAGAACCAGGGTCAGGGAGGGGCAGTCATCTGCCGCGACCAGTTGGTCCTGGGAGAGACAGGACAAAAGAAACACTGTGGACCAGAGCCAGAGATTAGTAATGACTAATGATTAAATGCAGAGTGGTGTATGACAAGAGTAAAAAGATGTGAATGAAAAGAAACAGTGCATCATCGGAACCCTCCCAGCAGCCTAGGCCTATTGCAGACAAAACTTGACCCTGAACCATCCCTTAGAGATGGTTCAGGTGACCCTGAAGAGAGGGTGTCTGTCTCCCGAATCCAATACAGGAACTGGTTCTGCAGAAGAGGGGCCTGAAAGCAGAAGGCTCTGCCTCCCATTCTACTCTCAAGTACCCTAGGAAGCACAAGTAAGCCATCAGTCTGAAAGTGAAGTGCTCTATTGGGGTGATACGGTACTATGAGGTCTTTAAGATAAGATGGGGCCTGATTATTCAAGAGCAAATGAAGAGAAGCCAATATGGGAGAAATATGCTCTCTCTTTCTAGTCCCTGCATGCAGGGACTGAAACATGCAATTTGGAGTCACATGCATAGGGAGAAGGAAGTGTTTTAATTCAATAAAAACAATATTCAAAACATGTTTACAAAGTGTGATATAATGACAGTGATCAATATAAACAAATATACATGCTCTGCTTTTTTAAAAGGATTTTTTACTCGCTTCTAGCTTAATGTTTACAGTTCTATATTTTATCCAGTGTCACGAATCACATCATGCATAGCCTAAGGTGATTGCCTAATTTGAATAAAACACAAATTAAATAGTAAAAAAAAACAATAATACAGAGGGATTTCTTTATGCAAGTAAATGAACTTTGTGCAATCTGAAGCCATTCAAATGTCCAATTCTCTTTGTTACAGTTTATTGTGAGGTCTGAAGCACTGGTTTTGGGTAATCATAAGTGCTCATTCGTCCCCATGTCCCATTTCTGGTGTCCAGCCAGCTGCTGGGAGAGTAGATCCCTCTCTCTGGTTCCTCCATTTCATCACGGGATGGAGCCAACTCTTCCTCCTCTGAGCTGCTCTTCCCGGTGCTATCTCCCCTCTGACGAGAATTATCTTCTTTGATTTTATTGTAGCACAAACTGCAGACCCTCAACGCTTTAGTAGGGTGAATGTGACTGATAACCATGCGCTGCTTGGAGCATGAATTGCAAACCAAGAAGCCGCAATTCCTGCAGTGGTGTCGGCGATTGGCCCCACCGAACTTTGTATTGAGGCACCGCATGCATTTGCACGCAGCCTGATCAGGAAGCCAGGAAACAGCAAATTTCTTAATAGGTTTGTGGTTGCTGCTCATCATGAGGATGGACTGGAATGTACTGATGTGCTCCATCCAGGCCTGCTTCTCCTCGTTTGAAGGGGCGGACACAAAAAAAGACTTGCTCGGTGTCCGGATCAGCCACTGATGCTTGTATACCTCACTGTCCTCCACGTCTTCCAGCTTAATGTCCTCTGAAATGAAAGTGAATTTGGTGTATTGATAACAGCATAATAATTAGATGGATGAGCTGCTATGACCAGAAAGCTTGAAGTTGTTTAGTCTAATCAGCACTCAGCACACTCAGTTTTTTCTACCTGCCATTCATATTATGAATAGTTCCCCTTTTCACAGTAAAGCTCTTCCTAAGTGCTATGCTTAGCCACAGGAACAGCAGATGAGTGTCTCACCTAAAGGGATGATCTTCTGCTTATTGTACCAGCGACCATTCACAACAATGCTGCCGTACACCAGAATATCATTGAAGAGGAAGAAGATTTTCTGCTGCATCTTCTTACGACCCTGCTTGAGCAGAATACCCTCTCCGATCAGAATCCGGCCCGGCTTACACAAGGACGTCCCTGTGCGATGGAATAAGTTCTCCACCGCCTGGACACGGTCGTAGTTCTCTCGTTTAAAGGTTGGGTGCTCCATCATTTCTTTGGCATGAACCAGTTCTGCAGCTCAAGATTCTCAGTCCTCCCTTTTTAAAGGGTTGGTGACACAGGGGGACTTTCAGAGCACCAAACACGTCATACAGGAAGCAAAAAAGATGGAGATGTGGGGCAGTACTTACTAGAATACAGAAACCAGTCAAACAAACAAAAGAGTCCTTTTATTGAGGATTGTTTTTTCTTTACCAATGATATTTACAAGTTGTTTTTAACTAGTGGTACTCCCTTCACATAATCTTCACTCTTATTTGGAAGAACAAATTGTGTGCTAGATGTAATTGTCTGACTTTACCGAGAGGTGCTGGAATTTCAGAGTTCATTGATCCTTCAGTGATGGTGAATCATCGCAAAAAAAGTAGCGTCAAACACATATTTAAAGAGTAGCTCAGCAAGTCACCGCATGTGAAAGCAAATACACCTGCTCATTTTTATTAAAGCTCTGTGATATCTGTGGAGGTTAATTAATAAGTCAGCTTTCAGTCAGAATTCAAAAGAAACTCCAAAAAGTAGGAGGGAGATGTTTCTGTATTTTCCCCATGCCAATGAGGAAAATACTTTTTTCAAATGGTCAGTGAAGTGCAAGGGATTGACCTAAAAAAAGACCTATTTATTAAGTAAGGTAAAGACAATATACAAGTTATATGAAATAGATTATAATGAAGTAGATTGCAAACTGCAATTATGCCATCTCTCTCACACATCCATTTTGTGCACTCTTTTCACAGGCAAATCAAAACACCAAGAACAAACCAAGTGAACTACTGGAAATTAGGACTAGAAGAAAACAGTTACATCATGAGTGATTTAAAAAAAGACTCGTCAGACCAGATACCAGAGTGCTGCACACACCAATGTCGGGAAAGCACTATCTACTAAAGAAAACAAACAGATGAGGCTGCACGAAGGATCGGGGTTTCAGCATAATTTCCTTCTGTGCAAACATGCTCAGATTTCTGAGCCACTTTCAGTCCCTGTGTACCATGGCCACTGATACACTGATCAGGCATAAAAATATAACCACTATATCAGGGAGCAAGTGAATATGTTGCCCTCAGAATCATTGTGTTAGAACCAGGAAAAACTGCCAAATTTTGATAACTAGACAACTGGATCAGAGCATCCAACAGATGAGCTACTGTAGCTCTTGCCATCCAAAAGTTAATGCTGGTTCTGATAAAACGGTATCAAAATACAGGTTGTTGTGCATGTGGCTGTCATGGTTGCTGTGGCAGGCAGGAAAGGCGGACCCCAAAAAGCAGGACTCAGAAAAGGTGAAAAATGAACTTAAAGGACTTTATTGAAAATGAGGACCATACAAACAGATAAACTGGGCTGGACTGTGGCCAGAATGAAAACTAAGTGATACAAGGAGCGGAGAAGCACACAGCAGGAACATAGACAACAATGCAACAAAGAACAGAAGAAAACTGACGGCTTAAATACATATCAGGTAATCAGGGCAAGAGGAAACAGCAGGGCACAGCAGGTGAAGCACATGAAACTAATAACAGGGGAAGCAAAACTAAACACAAAGCACGGGGAACACAAGACTGTCAAAATGAAACAGGAAGTGACTAAACAAGGTACACGCAGACTTGACACGGGGGGACCAAGATAACACAAAACACTGGGGCACCAGCCCAGGACCATGACAGCAGCTGCATAGCTGCAGACCAGTCAGGGTGTCCATTCTGACCTGACACCAATAAGCAATGGAAGAAGCTGGCCTGGTCTGATGAATCATGCTTTCTTTTACATCATACGGATGGTCAGGTGCTTGTGTGTTGCTTACCTGGGGAACAGCTGGCACCAGGATGTACTGTGGGAAGAAGACAAGTCGTAAGAGGCAGTGTGATGCTTTGGGCAATGTTCTGCTTAGAATCCTTGGGTCCTGCCATCCATGTGGATGTTACTTTGACACGTACCACCTACCTACACGTTGTTGCAGACCATGTGCACCCTTTCATGAAACAGTATTCCCTGATGGCTGTGGCCTCTTTCAGCAGGATAATGGTCCCTGCCACAAAGCAAAAATGGTTCGGGAATGGTTTGAGGAGCACAACAACGAGTTTGAGGTGTTGACTTTGCCTCCAAGTTCCCCAGATCTCAATCCAATCGAGCATCTGTGGGATTTGCTGGAGAAACAGGTCTGATCCATGGAGGCCCCACCTCACAGCTTACAGGACTTAAAGGATCTGTTGCTAACAGCTTAGTTGCAGATACCACAGCACACCCTCAGGGGTCTAGAGGAGTCCATGCCTCGACGGGTCAGGGCTGTTTCAGCAGCAAAACAGGGACCAACACAATATTAGGCAGGTAGTCATAATGTTATGCAAGTAAGACTACACAGGTTTTCTTAGTCTGTGCAGCTGATCTCAGCTGCTTTATTGTACCAGTGACCATTAATAACACACACACACACACACACACACATACAGGCAGCTTTTTGATCTTTAGTCATACTAACAGACTTCATATTTAAGAGAAATATTGAACCTTTGCTTTCAGCTCTGTTTACATTTGTTTAAGTTTGTAAAGTTAGTGGACTATAACATAACACCTGGGGGAATCTACAACACATGGGCTTTGTGTGGTTCAGAAAATTATACACCTTTGGAATATTTCATTTAAAAAGTCAGTGTAAGGGACATTTGAGGCAAAGGATGTGGTTAAAACAATTTAAAATGGAATAACAAAGCAATCCACGATCTGAAGTAGGAAACTCTACACTACAAAAGCAGTGCTGAGTAGTAGAGTCCAAGTTTCAAAGTCAAACATGTTGTGAAACTTGTTGAGCAGCTTAAAGTCTGGCCTCTTTAACTCAGTTCTAAATATAGGAACTAACTATGCAAATCAACCAGACACAAGCAGGATCCAGACCTGACAGCTTTCCGGCAACAGTCCATCTATTATTCAGGTGTACACATAACAGAATTCAAGGGATACGCCAAAAGGCAGGGAGGAGGTTTTCCCCCACCTTATGAGAAAAAACAGTTGCCAGTAGAATTCCCAGTAAGTTGCAGTGGGCTGACAAGAAGAAATATTTGAATTTGGTCCAAACTATTTTAATAATCTCAGCAACATTTTCAGAAATTTTATTTTAAGAGATGCATGTATGTGTTTAGTTCATGTCTCTATATTACTGTCCCTATTAAAATGCATTAAATGCATCTACAGTAAAAAAAAACCAAACAAACAAAAAAGAATCTACACCCTCTCTCTTTTACGTATCAGGATCTTCAAATGAGATTAATACAGTCTCAGATGAACTACATAGCATGACATATTACACAGTGTGATCAGTTATTTAACAAAAACTAAGCCAAAATGCAAAAACAAAATGCACTCTATGATTCAGTAGCTTGTAGAACCACCTTTAGCAGTAATAACCTGAAGTAATCATTTCCTGTATGACTTTATCAGAGTCTCACATTGTTGTGGAGGAAGCCCAAATCATCAGCCCTCCACCACCGTGCTGACAGTCGGTGTGAGGTGTTTGTGCTGATGTGCTGTGTTCAGAGGTGGGGAGTAACAAAGTACAACCTTTTTGTTAAGTCGATTTTTCAGGTATCTGTACTTTACTTGAGTGTTTATTTTTCTGACTACTTTTTACTTTTACTCCCTACATTTTTACACAAATATCGGTGCTTTATACTCCTTACATTTTCAAAACAGGTTTGTTACTTTAGGTTTTGTGCGTCTGACAGAAGTTTGCATTTCCTGTCACTGGGCCGTCAAGCATCGAACAATCTGAGCCTAAATGGTGAAACAATAACACATAAGAGACAATCGTACTGGCGTATCCTCCACCCCCGGGACTTATCGCATACAAAGAGATTTAAGAGGCAAAACCATACAATTAATATATCATTTATAGCACTATAATCAGGGCTTACAGTGGGCTGGACCGAGGGCAGATGTCTGTAAGTTGTGCTCAAGGTACTTCCAGCATCTTAGCTAGCTCTACTGAAGAGGAGCGAGCATAAAGGGAGTAACGTGTTGCAGGTAAATTTAAATGCAACGTTTCTTAATGTTCAACAAAAATCTGCAAAGACACAAAGTGTGTGTGCTAGTTAAAATAAAAGATGCTGTATTTCCAGTGAGAGAAAAGAAGAGAGAGAAGTTCACTCAGAGATGGTGAAAGATGTATGAAAGAGGAGAGGAAGAAGAGAGGTTAGGTTTAAAGCTAAGGACTGCAAAACAAACTGAGCTATACTAACTTTGTGCTATTCAAAGATTGTATGAAAATATTGTGCAGTTCAGCGCGTGATAAACAAGTCAGCTTGCTGTACTGTATTTCATTCACTGAATTCACCATTTATAGAACCTGTATGCTGTCAGTGTAGGGGATGGAGATCAGCTCAGATAGCTGTGAAATACTGGGTTACATCTTTTAGAATTCAGTTCATCCACACAGAGCAGCAAACCCCAGAGCAGCAGCAGTAGGTCAGCTGATCGCAGCCTGCACACCAACATCATTTACTGGAGCTCACAATAGAAAGTTGTGATTCTTCTCCCCACACAAGCCACTACAACTGATCTTAGGGTTCCTCCACCTTCTGAATCCCACTTTAACCCCTCAGTATACTCATTTTTGTGTTTAGGTGTGGAGCCACAGTCACCCTCTGCAATGTAGGACATAGAAAACTGCTTTTAAATTCCCTTTAACAGTTTGTGTCCTACAGAACATATTCAAGCTGAGTGCATTCAATAGGATAAAAATTTAGACTGGAATAACATTTGTATTCTCATGTATTATTTTATATTATTACAATAATATATAATGAGGTTCAGTTAGAGTTACATAAAAATAGCTGGCTGAAACGCCCTCCAAAGAGCTACTTTTACTTTCTTACTTTGAGTACATTTCAGAGCCTGTACTTTTTTACTTTTACTTAATTAAAGAAGTGAACCAGTACTTCAACTTTTACCAGAGTACAAGTACTTCTACTTAAGTACAGAATATCTGTACTTTTGCCACCACTGACTGTGTTTCATCTCCCCTTTTGTCTCCTCTGTCTAAAGGACATTGTTCCAGAAGTCTTGCAGTTTTTCTCAGATGCAACTTTGCAAACCTAAGCTGTGCTGTCATATTCCTTTTAGAGAGTAGATGCTCTCTCCTGGCAACCCTTTAAACAATCTGTACTTGTTCATTCTTTTTCAAACTGTGCTGTCATGAACTTTAACATTTAACATTTAACATGCTAACTGAGGCCTTTAGCCTCTGAGATGGAGCTCTTGGTTTGTTTGTTTTTTGCCGTTTCTCTGAGTGTTGCACGGTCTGACCTTGAAGTAAATCTGCTGGAACGTCCACTCCTGGAAGATTGTGGTATTGTGTTAACACACACACCCGAATGCTCCAGACTGATAAAACATCTGCTTTTATAGAGATGCTCACACTTTCTGATGATCAGTGCATTTGCAGTGATTAACCTTCTTAATTCCTGTGGCAGCTGTATAGCTGTATTCAATTTTTCCTCTTTTTCCCCACATCTGTATCCTTTTACAGTAGGTACTGTAAGTAGTGAAAAAAGTCAGTGTTTCACATGAACCTGACCTATGCGCGTGTCAGAATGAGCTACAAAATAAATTAGTATAAAATAACAGGTGAAAGTGGAACAAAATCAGTCTACAATATAAAGCTGGAAACCTGCACTTAAAAACTTAGTGCTGACTAGAAAAGAGTTAAAGTTTCAAAGTAAAAAATCTTGCAAGCCTTGTTGAGTAGCTCAGCCAGCCACTGATGTAAAAATAAACACAACACCCTGCTGCATGCTGCCAAGTTCTGTTGGCACACCAGTAGTTATTCAGGACCTGTGCTTTCTGCAGAAGTTAAATAAGAAGTCAGCTCTAAATAATCAGCACTGAATCTAACAATGCAAATCAGAACAACACAAGCAGCCTGCTTTTATTACATCTGAACAGAGCCAGGCTAGCTGCTTCCTATTCCCATTACTTCTGGTTGCTGGCATTCCTTTATGGATTTGACTCAGTTTCTTTTAATATTCTCAGTGATGTTTCCTAATACTGTATCACTAACCACATCTGTTTAGGTTACATCTTAAGCATTGACTTGATGGAGTTTTGAGTTTTATTTTAATTTTTTATCATACTAATAAAGAAACATTCATGCACATTCACACATGAGTTATGATTTGTTTTCCTGCTTATCTCAGTTTTGTTTATGACTCGTGACATATACGCTATCTCATTCTCGACCTCTTATCTCAGTTGCTGTAATTCTGCTATCGCTGTCACACCATTTCATTGCTTTTTTGCACCCAATCAATCATCAACACCAAGAAGAAAACAAGTTGGAATGTGTGACTGGAAGAAAAAAGTTACATAAGGACCGTAAACAGACTCGTCTGACTGGATGCCTCGATGTTGCCGGGATGCTCTCGGGAACGCATAGCCCTACTAAAGAAACGGATGAAGGATCGGGTTGTGTGAAATTCCTGGGTTTCCGCTCAGTTTTTTTTTGTGTAAAAATGCTCAGAGGAAATGATGAACCACGTTTTCTGAGCCACTTTCAGGCCCTGTTGTGCACTGATGTGTAAGAGCACAAGTGGGTAAAAATTGAATAAAATTAGCGACACAGAATTTGATCTTTGCTGTGTGCAAATGAGAGAAATGTGATATTTTTTCAAATATTTAAAAACTATGATAATTAAAGGGATTTAATTTGGATTAAACTGCTTAACCAAAACCCTGAAATATCATGCTATGTAAATGAGAGTAGTAACACAATTTTGATGCAGCTTTGTGTGGAAAAGCAGGCGAGGTTAACTGCTTACTGATTTGTTTTGTTTTTCCTTGCAAACAGCTGTTTGCAACCTTGCAAACCTCAGTGTGTCAAAGTGTGCATGTGTGGATGTAGGGCAAGGTGGAGAAGGTTGGTGAACTTGTCCCATAAAGGTTCATCAGCCTTGCATTTTGGATATGAAATACTAGGGACATCTAGTGGCCAAAAACTCATCACATCAGTTTGATTAGTATGTGGATTGTGGCAGAAAAGAGCACGTACTGCAGAATAACATTAATTTTTATTCAATTTCAACGCCATACTCTACAGACTGAGGAAAATGACAGATTATAGATTTTATAGAGAGAACTTCTTGAAGGTCTATGTAGGCACAAAAGTAAATCCACATGTCGGCATTTGTCTTCTTCCACTCTGATCCGTCTGCCGCTCTTATTTATGCTTTGCAGCATAGAAAAAACTGAGCTCAGAGGTGATAATACAAGCAAAAAGGCAGCTCTGGTGCACGGTCAGTTGTGGCTTCTAATAGGGGATTGGTCCATAGTAGGCAGTGTAGGCGGCGATGATGCCATTTGTGTCCATCATGTGCTCGCAAGACCAAATTGGCCTCACACACTTCTCTCAGGCTGAGTGGAGAAGAGAGGCAACACACACACACACACACACACACACACACACACACACACACACACACACACACACACACACACACACACACAGAGGGTTACTTGTGATATTTTATGTTCCTGAAACCTTCATGATAACTTTCCATATCTGACCCTATTAGAAAATCACATGACCAAAAACATACAGCAGTGTTATGGGTTTGTGTGTGACTACCGCTCCTCATAGATAACGTGTTT
Organism: Pterophyllum scalare; assembly: GCA_024447675.2. Classification (NCBI taxonomy): domain Eukaryota; kingdom Metazoa; phylum Chordata; class Actinopteri; order Cichliformes; family Cichlidae; genus Pterophyllum; species Pterophyllum scalare. Next base: position 29,891 of record JAMQGT020001923.1, read on the forward strand.
GTGTGAAGCAAACATGTGAGTTACCTCTCCAGCTGTGCTACAGATAACTGTGCAGCCGCTCTCTTCTGTCTCACCACCACAGAGGCCTCATCCCTCTCCACAAACAGCCCTGCACAGCACAGATAGCACAAATGCCAACCTGTTATTGTGAATGAAATTAATAAAAAATATATATGCAGAAAGTCCAGTGTCTGAAAGTTTGGCTCACATTTGAACCATTTTCATAAACTCTGGAAGAATAAACACATGTTAATGATTCAAGTCCATCATACCCTCCTGAGCAGGGTTGTCACCAGCAGGCTGAGGGCCGGTGGCAGCATCTGTCAAAAACAAGGGGAAAAAAATAAAAGTGACAATAAATCTCACTTTTATTTAGTTTGAGTTTAAAGTTTGAGGTTCAAAGATTATATTTTAATGATAAAAACAGTATCTTACAATAAAAAAAAAAGAAAAGAATTCTTGAACATATTGATTTAGCTTTTACCTGAGGCAACACAGATGACCACCAAGAAGCAGAGACCCAAGACCACCACGGGCTTCATCTTTTCTTTCTTCTTCAGTTTAAGGGAGTGAATATGACCGGAGACTTCGGCAGCTTCTCTCTGTCCTTCCTTCTCTTACACATATATGCATAAATACACACTCGGTTTATAGATGTAGCCCTTGTGTGACATGGGTATGTGATTGGTTGGGGAATCATGTATCACACACCCACACAGATGCAGAAATGCACACCTCCGCAAAAATGTAAAAAACAGCCTTTTATATGCATACATATAAAAAAAAAAGACAGAAAAGGCACACACTCTCACAACTAAAAAAACACACGTGTGCAGAAGAATGAGGGTTTGAAAAGGTCAGCATTAGATTTGAAGGACAGTCGAGGAGCCACAAATATCCACCACTGGAAGGGTCATTCAGTCAAAATGACTTTGCACCCTGTTTTGGTCATTTGACCGACTTACCAGACTGTTGTTAAGAACCACAGTCTCCTCTTCCTCATCCATGCAAAACTCGCAGTTGTTTCTGTCAACGTTAAAAAAAAGAAAAAAAAGAGAGAAAGCAAACAGAACAAAAGCAGACTGAAAAGAGACAGAATTATATAAACTGTCATCACCACTGTCACTATTTGCACATCGCTCTACTTGATGACCAATTAGCGGTAGTAATATAAAATTTAATGAACTCTTTAGGAAACAGAGGAAGCAAGCAGCATGGAGAAGGCAGACGTTTTACAGCACCCACGCACTTTTACATGTAAGTCAGTAAGTGCAAGAGGCAGAGAAAACCGTGGATCGCTCACTAAAACGGGAAAACCGCTGTCCCACATTATGAGGCATTATTTTAATCTGAGGGCTTTCTTTTTTATTGCAAACCACAGTGATTTCCTACATCAAGAAAGCAACATTTAGAAATAGCCATGTTTGTTTGAAGCCTTGTAGAAAGGCAATTTAAATATAAAAAGTTTTTTTTTTTTTTTTACCACAACAAGTGGGTGGTTTGCCAATTAAGTAGAGGAAAGCTATCTAATGTCAACATGTCATTTAATTTTTTAAATAAAATGCAACGTTCCGCAAGGAAAGTGCCTAATACTCTTTTGCCACTCCTAAAATGTAATCCTTTAAACATCAAACATCTTTTATTTCTAAAACTGCAGCATTACCTGCGGTTCGGCAGCTTCTCTCTTGATGTTATATAGGGTGGTCAGAACATTCACAGTGGTGGGGATCATTACATGTCAGGGTCAAGACTGTTTTGCTCTGTATGTCCTGAGCATGGCTGTGTGCTGTTGGCTTTGCAGAGCGTGATCTACATGTTGCAGTTGTGTATGGTCACCAGGGGGCAGTGTCAAAAAATATGTGTGCTACTCTTGCTTGTTGCTGTTGTTGGCCCTTCAGTGTAGCCCCTGCTACAGGCAAGATAGAAGTGGTAACATGGAGTACAAAGAACATTGCAGTCACACTGTAACTATTATCTGTGTTTTCAGGCTGCTTTTTTAATATTACATTTATTTTTTCTTCTTCTTCTTCTTTGGTGATATACCTTTCCTAACTAACTTTTCGACCAATCAAAATTTGATCTATGCACAGCATCTTCGTGATTGGGCTATGCAATGTTGGGTTTTTGGGGTGCATTGGTTTCCTTACCCAAAACTCTGCGCTCTGCAGCACAAATGTAGGACCATCGATTCTGCATCAAATTAGCCTCCAACTGCAACATAGACCAACTCATTCCTCTTTAATTGATCTCGGCTGTGGTGCTTAGCTACCTGCTGTTGGTGTTTCATGCTAAATAGTTCGTTACCTAAAACCATTTGGAAAGTTGAACCTGGAAAAATAGTTTTCATTTTCATCCATTCACTTGCAAACTGTTTACCGCAGGCTAGCTTCAAGCAATCAGACCAATGACGCATGTGGCATAAAGCCTGCTAGTTTCCAAAGTGGCACTTTGACAAGCTTGGAAAGCTAGCAAGCAGTCAGTGCAGATAGCTATGTAGTTATGTGTGATTAGATGATTCTTCCATCTGTGTAAGAACTTTAGTGACACTTGTAGGTGGTCACTTTCAGAAAATACTGGGCAGGTGTGATGAACTGTGGCCTTATGATAAGTCCCCCCATTCTTTCATTTTTCCAGTCAGAATTTTTAAGAAAAATGGAGGTCCTTTGCTTAGGAAGGAGATAAGGCTTTGATCTGCTGTTTCTTGGCTTTGACCCTCTGTAGGCTGTTCAATTTTTGAATTTCTGTGAGGAGCTTCTCATGCCTCCAGCTGTAGAAGCCGTTTTAGGAAATCCAGTCAAGATGTGATTCAGGATACATAAGGGTGGTACCCTGGATTTCCACCAAGACTAGCCATCACATGGTATTTTAATGGTGCACTAGAAAGGATCATGTCGATGCTCTACTGAATACTGTCCCAGTAATACAAACATATTATTTTATTTCCAAAGCTGAGCCTTTCAATTTCAGTTTATGACATGAATGTCCTTTTTGCTGTTTCTAACTAGAGATTTTGATTCTGGACTGGTCCGCACAGTAGTGCAGCACATGGGTTGTAATTTCACAGTCTGGGTCAGTGTTGGTGCCTTTTGTCTCGTTTCAGTGACAGACTACAAGGAATTACCCTCAGGACAATTATAATTGTACACAATTGTGGCAACACAGACAGACAAACATCCAGTATGACTGTCTTTTTAGGTCTATGGCATTTTGGCATCTACCATGTGCTGAGCTGTGCTTGCTTCTGTCTGCATATGCGCAGTGTGTTGCACAGATTCTTCTTAAGATCTCACACAGTTTGATTTTCATTGGTTGGTATTTCCCTTCTAGGAGAAGAAAGAAAGGCCATACATTTGTGTAGCAGGACTTCCACTGATTGTCTTACAGCCACTTATATGCAGCCTCATGACCATTAAGCTTTCAACCATATATCCCAAACTCCAGGAATCCCAAATGTTCTTACAAACTCATGCGGCAAGCAAATTGCATAAACAGATCCAAACTCATTAAAAGTCATTTTATTTGTTTATTTTCAAAGCGATTGAAATAATCACTGACTGCATAATTAGGTGGTTATTGTAAGAAATAATTAGTGGAAAAGTGAGCAAAACACTTCACTCAAGCCTATCCCAAAAAGCCCATAAATGCTGGGATCATGCGATATTAGATAAAAGTCATCCTGAGATTACACAAGAAATAGGCTGTAAATTTCTACATGAGTATAATGATGGGCTTGCTGTGAGATTTGAGCCACACTGGATGCCTTGGTGTTTATAAAAATGTGTTTTTGCTAAAAGATCCCACAAAAACATATACATAAATTATCTAAACCTCATGATATGTGGAATAAAGGACCAGACGATAATGAGACTTTTGCATGTGAGGTCCAGTTTAGTATCGGCGAGTCACAGCAGGTCGCCGTGGTTGATTTCCAGTGCCGAAGAATCTGGTGAAGGCCCGCTGAACGCCGTGGCGATAGGCGTAGATGCGGCACGGAGAGAAGTCCTCGCAGATCTCTGCACGTCTTTCCGCTGGAGACTTTAATGTCCTGGACAAAAAGAAGGTTTGCAGGATGAGGAGAAGAAGAGGAAGTGTAATCAGAAATGAATAAAAAATAAAGCAGACTGGGGTTCAAGGTTTTTGTTTTCTTTTATCCTCTGCTCTGGGCTCCATGTTTGTGTCTCTGAATGCTTGAAGCACATGTAGATGTTTAATGGTCTAATTATGCTTTGTCTTAATGAGCTACAATTCCATGCATGTATGGCAAGCATGCATTTTTTGTGGGTTTGTGGTTTTAAATATGTATGAGATAAAGTGCTCTGCACTGCATGCCTGGTGTTAGGTTTTACCTCATGAAGTTGTAATTGTTGTAGCCATTCCTTCTGGATGGGATGTATACGTTGCCTCTCTGCGGTGGGATGAATGAGTTGGCTCGGTTTGGAGGCACAAACAGATCTGGAACCACAAAACTTTACTAGCAGCATAGCCTTATTTCAGCCATGTCTGGCATGCCTGTCATGCAGGTGAAATGGGAGCTGGAGGCATGTTAGTAGAGAGTAAAATGAGGATTAAATGCATTATATGTGTTAGAATGACATGCATGTTTTTCCAGGATCGAGAAACAACATTTTAATCACCTTCATCGGATTCTGTGCTTTCATGAGACTCTATGGGAAAAACATGGAATCGGGTTAATCGGATATGATGATTGACTGTTTAAATTTGTTATTCTGCATGTTATAAGTGAATAAAGGCTGAGTGAGGATGTCTGGGAGGCTCTATACCATAGCAGACACAGAGGGAGACTGCAGCACAGAGTGCCAGAAACTGAAGAAGGCTCCTCATCATGGGGCTTGTTTATCCGCCTGTCTGCTGGAAAAGAGGAGAGAAGTATTTTGGTAAGTGGTGGTAGCACTATAGTAAGAGTAAGATAGGGAGTAGGAAAAAATTAGATAAAATGGGGAAAAGATGGGGGGTTGAACCTGCTGGGATAGAAAGTGGCAAAGTTTCGTGTGTCTGGCGTGCAGGTCTGCGCCTGTGGTTTTGTGCAGATAAACAAGCAATACATGTCACTGTCCTGCATAAAAAAATATCAGTACATGCTGTCACAGAGTTGCAGAATTTCTGTGGAACAAACACAAAACCAAAGATATGAATCAGAAAGGCCGGACTTAGGTCGAGGCCAATCTGCACCACGCGATGAAACCTCAGTTTGTAAGGAAAAACCGTAAGAGAATAGCTGTGGCTGACAAGCGTTGTTTAACAGCCAACAAATGAACAGACTGGAATTATGAAGCTGAGGGTGGCTCAGCGCGTACACTCATACCGCACGTGTCTACATGTAAATACTCAGTGTGTAAGTGTAAGTGACCTGAGGTAAGGTGCGCGCCACCTGTGAAAACAGCAGTGCCAGATGTCTGCGAAAAGCTCTCATCCCCATGTTCTGTTTGTAGGATTTGGATGGAGCTCTGTTTCAGCAGCACTCTTTTTTCACCATCAATAGCAGCCTTCATTATTCCACACCACACACACACACACACACACACACACACACACACACACACACTGACACGTGATCCCCTCAGGCATATTTTGTTTCCAGTGTAAGCTAGGCCCACAGTGGGCACAGAAGGAGCAAGCCTGGGGGCCTAAAGTTCAAAAAGCAACTTGCAAAGACAGCTAGATGTGTGTGTGTGTTCGTGTGTGCGTGTTCATGTGTGTGTGTGTGTGTGTGTGTGCATGTGTGTGTGTGTGTGTGTCTATGAGGTGCTGACAGCAGTGTCTACAGAGTTTAATGCCTGTCTGAGTCTCTGTAGGGGTTCTAGTGGGTTCCCAGCTTTCTTCCCTGTGGGCAGAATGTGCCCACCTCATTGGAAAAAGCCAAAGAGCCAAGCTGAGGCTGTACATTAAAAACTCTTTAAACTGACGAGTGCCACAGGCTTACTTCTCTATTTGCACTTGCAGAGTTATGCAAAAATAAAAAAGAGAAAAAAGGGGGAAAAAGTTACTCAATAAAAGTTGCTTATGCCCGATTGTGTCTAAAACTATAAACTTCTGCTACTTTTCACCTGCAAATAGTTTTAAGAGATTATTTTCTAGAATTTTCTTACCTTGAAAGAAACTTACGAAGTGAAGTTTTGGAAAATGTCTCAGAATCTTCTCCTCAGGAACATTTCCTAATTCCTAACAGCAAAGCTTTTATACTCATCTCTGTCCCCCCACCCCTTCATTTTCTACCCACTGACTGTCTCCCTCCACCTCCCTCTCAGCCCTCGCAATTTCTCCTCCCTTCTCTTACTATCAGCCCCCTCTTTTGTACCATTTAATCAGACTGGGGTATTAGCTCACTCTCTCCCCAACTCCTACGCCTTTACTGAAATACACAGAAGTGTAGGTGATGGAAGGAGAAATGGAGAAAAACAAGCCGGGGAAGCAAGGCTGGCGCAGTGACAGCTGTGCTGCTTCATAGCAGGTATATGATAATATTTCCTGCTGTTTGCCAGCATGTCTGCATGATGTCAAAGAAAAAAAACATCCACTATGCAGACACAACAAGGACTGGCTGCAAATTTTGACCTAAATATGTCTGAGAGCACACAAATAGCACATACTGCACTGCTGGGCTTTACTTTAAATATTCCTATTGGCAAACACATATTTAATAAATGGTTTAAAGGAGCTACAAGTGTTGTGTTTGTGGTTAGCAATAACTGTAACTCCTCTTGCGAACAACCATAAAAGAAGTCCACTGTGCAAACAGATAATAAGTGACAATGAAGTAAAGCACAGCTGTAGTAATATACAATATTTCTTCATTGGTCTTAAAAGAAAAACAAAAATAGACGCATGCGCCCTTAAATCTGCTTACAATATGTAGTAAATATTGTAGTGTGAGCCATTTGGTGGGGTGGGGTTGATAAAGTAAAAAGTGAGTGGGCTGCAATTGAGACTGGAGATGTTTCAGGGGAATTTTCTCTAACTTTCATAAAGAGAAGCTTTTGTATCATAGTGACATGGAGTTTTCCATCAGAAGGACAGCATGTCAGACCTCTGGGGTACTCTGCAGTGCCAGTGTGTAAAATATCACACATGCATTTAAATAAAATGTACTTAAATATGTTTTTCTCTTAATACCTGTTGACATATGCCGTGTTTGTTTCCTTTCACTGGAATGAAAACAATGCAAAGAGTTTTGCTGAAAAAGGAAGGCCAACATGGAGCTGCCAAAACTGCAGTTCCTCAAATGGCCACTTGAAGCTGGCTCCACTGCAGAAATAAGCATGTTAATGAAAACAGGTTTGGTCTCTGTAACTAATTTCTATCTCTTATTTTATATATCACCTGTTTAAATATTGTTAATGCTTAAATTTTGCATCATTTCTGGCAGTCCCTGAACCTGACACATAGACTGTATATAAAAGATGGCCACAGGAACTATGACACTGGATTTAAACTCTGGATTTTGAAGCTTTAACCTTAGTAGCTAATGCTAGTGACTGTGGTTAGCAAGCTGCATCCACATACTGTGCGGGTGCATATATCTTGCTGACATAAACTAATGTAAACAGATGAATGAAACACAAGGTTTTCACTCACCAAAACTGAAGTGCAAAAATCTTTGATGGTCAGTGCCACACAGCCAGCCATAATATTTAACACAATTGCAACAAAGCGGTTCGGTTCTGTGATACAAATTAGCTGAGGTGCAGCCTAGCAGAGACTGATTTGTTCTGCCTTCATTTGTCAGGTCACCTGTCAATCAAAGCAGCCACACCCCTGAATCCAGAGATGGGAAGTAACAAAGAACAAATACTTCAGGTATCTGTACTTGAGTATTTCCTTTTCTGACAAATTTTTACTTTGACTCACTACATTTTAATGCAAATATCGGTACTTTCTGCCCCTCACATTTTCAAAACAGACTCATTACTTTGGGTTTAACGCATTTACCACACGCCTTCAAACCGATTTTAGCCTAAATGGAGGAACAATTGCATGCAAAGACGTGAAAGAGACAAAACCCTATAATTTATCAGTCATTTATAGAGCTGTACTCTGGGGTTAATGTGGGCTGGAAGTGTAGTGAAGATGAATCTGAATGTAAGCTGATGATGCTTCGATTCATTCAGTGAATTCAACCTTTATACCACCTCTGTACTGTCAGTATAAAGATAATATAAACAGCATACGGTCAGTGTAGGGCAGGGGTATTCAATTCCAGGCATCGAGGGCCGGCGTCCTGCAGGTTTTAGATGTGTCTCTGCTTCAGTGCACCTGAGTCAAATATAGAAGTCATTAGCAGGATTCTGGAGAACTTGACTGCATACTGAGGAGGTAATTCAGCCATTTGATTCAGGTGTGTTGGATCAGGGACACAACTAAAACCTGCAGGACACCAGCCCTCGAGGCCTGGAGTTGAATACCCCTGGTGTAGGGGATGGAAATCAGCTAAGATAGCTCGTGAAATACTGGGTTACATCTTGTTGAATTCGGTGCATCCACAAAGAGCAGTAAACCTCAGAGCAGCAGCAGGTCAGCTGATCACAGCTTGGACACAAAGAAAATCTACTAGGACTCACAACATAAAGCTGTGATTCTTTCCCCATGCGGAGCTGCTACATCCAATCTTAGCGTTCCCCATCTGTCGATTCCCAATTTAACCCCGATTATACTCATTTTTAGCTGTTTTGAAGTTGTGCTATTATCATAGCCTTGGCATTAGCATCAGCATCTGTTCCACAACAACTTTAACTTTGGTCATAACTCGAGAACAATGTGATCGAGGATGTTCAAATTCACACCATAGACACATCTACTAAATATCTCTGATGAGTTCAAATCTCGGCTTAATTCCCTTTCACCGTTTGTGTCCTACAAAACAGATTCACACTGAGCGCATTCATTAGAATTAGAATTTAGATTGGAATAACATTTATATTCTCATGTATTTTATTATTATATTAATATAAATCACAGTTCTGTTAGCGTTGCACAAAAATAGAAAGAAACATCCTCCAAAGAGCAACTTTTACTTTCTTACTCTGAGTACATTTCAGAGCCTTTACTTTTTACTTTTACTTGAGTAAAGAAGTCGAATCAGTACTTAATACTTAATAAGAGTATTTTTTAACACAAGTATCTGAACTTATACTTAAGTACAGAATGTCTGTACTGATGCCACCTCTGCATAAATCCTGGATCTAGGATGGATGAATTAGTGAAAAATTCACCTGCCCTGGAGTTGCTGTGAAGGGGGGAAACTATCCACACAGGCCTGTTTACAGCCTGGTGCAACGTTTTTTGCACCAGGCTGTAAACATGATTATTAATTTTCTAAAGTTGGACATTTTCACATGGGACTCAATGGGAACTGACTCACTTTAGGAACCAGGAGCTGGCCACTGGGGGAATTGCAATTTTTTTTTTTCGGGGGGTGGGGTGGGGGGGTGGGGGGCACTTTGGCAATGGTTTTATTTTTCAGCCACACAGGCTGCTGCTTGACTGGACCTCTCCACTGGGTTTGTGGTGTTGGCACCTTTTGGAGTGTTTTTAATGCAATTATCAGACAAATAATGCGGCCGTCTGTGAGAATAATTGCAGCCCATCCAGGAAGTTTTTGCCTCAGTTTCAGTGATTGAAAATCCAGTATTTGTTTATTTTATAGTATCTTGTTTGCATGTGACCACCTAATTAGCAGGTTTCTGCATCTTTTGGATGCACCTATACAGTTTATGGTATATTGCGACCCTCCCTTTTGTCTGATTCCAATAAAGTCCACAACCTAATGGGTGACTTCACTGTGATATTGCAAGGCTTCTTTTATATAGTCTATGATCCTACAATCATATAGTTCATGCATCTTACTACAACATCAACCTACTCTTTCCTTTTTTATGACTAACATTTTCCTGTGGCTGAACAGATGCTGATTCAGCTTAATATCCGAAGCTTGAGGAATGTCGTTACCCAAGTCAAAATAGCCTCACTCAGTATTTTTTGTAGTTCCAGCTATATCATAACTCAGATTACAAATCTGAAAGAACTCTTTAACACAAGTTCAGCTAAGTAATATTTAAAGCAGGAGCAGGATTTAAACTGATACACAGTGGGCCATTTTATAAAAATGCATCAATTCTTCTGAAGCACTCATCGTGGCAAGTCTCTAAAGTTACCTACGTTAAAGTTATGTTGTAGTCGCACAGAACAATGTCCTCATAGTGCCTGTGTGAGAGTTATGTAATACCACCATCACATCTGACTCCGCCAGAACATTCTGTGAATAGCTAAGTTAGAGTCCACCCTCACCAATGATAAACAAATCCAAATACGAGGTCAGGCTATGCCAGGAAGCAGTGCGGCCGAGACAGACAGATAAACATTAGGACGGACATAAAGATAGAGATAAGAGAAGGAGGGCTTGGGTTCGGAAAGCAGAGAGAAGGAAGCAAGAGTCAGATGGCGCAGAGACAGAGAAAGCACATGTCGCTGTGGTTGGATGTTTTTGGCACTGCATGTGTAGACATATTCAGTGATGTGGTCATATTAGGCTGTTAACTGTGGAACTGCTGAGCTGCAGCTCTGATCTCTTTCCACAGGCAGATACCGACACAAACAAGGGGAACAAAAGTGAACGAGAGGGATTATTTTTGTCCCCAGGATTTTACAGATGTTTGCATCTTAGGGAGGATTTGAAGATGGTTGAGAGCTTTTAATTTACTCTTAAATTTAGGGACGGGCAAGAGGAGATCAGATGGGTGATTGAAACAAGTTGGAGAGTGTGATGACATGGAAAAGAACTGTCAGATGGTCTCCTTTTTTCCATTCCGTGTCATCCCAGCATTTTCCCAGTGCTAAAGTTCTCCTTTGATATTCCTCAACTACTTATCTCACTCTCTCTTATGCAAGTGATGTCCTGTCCTGACCTGTTGCATCTTCAGTCAATGCAGGGCAAGAAAACAACAACACAAACCCCATCTATCTCCAGAGGAATATTTTGATTGCATGTTAAGAGAGCTACAGTCATGTTTTTGTAAGCGGTGAACTGTGCCAGAGACCCAGACGCATGATAAATGAAAAACAGGATGGGAGTCAACTGGTGGGACTGTGCGTGACGGTTGTGACTAACACAGTTCACCTGTATGGCACATCTGTGCTTGAACCGGCGATAGTTGCGATTAAATGTGGTTTTAAGGAAATCAAGTAGGAGTTAGACACAAAATAACCTTTGGGGAGGAAAACTACTGAATGAGACTCAGCTGATTCTGAACATATGATAGCAGGAGACATGTCTGTGCAAGAGGTGCAGGAAATGGGTGGGAGGAAGGAGGAAAGAATGAACGCTTGGCTGAAGGAAATTGAAATGAATAAAAAAAAATGAAGGAATGAACGTGGACTTCATAATTAGGGGATGGCCACAAATGTGTAAAGTACCCAAATAATGTCTGCATAAACAGGTTTTGTAACCTGTTTGGGCAGGCTCGCACTTCCCTCAGTGGGCGAGCAGGTGAACCTCAGGCTGCTCTGCGGCTCGCTCGGTCAGAGCGGGACAGGAAAACTCTCACTCGACTCTTAACTGTCGATATTTTTTTCCTGCTATTTTTATCCCTTATTTCCTTAATGGTCATTGCTGTGATTCACTTTACATTCTGTTTGAAAACAGTAGACACCTTAAGGAGTGAGTGACTCACACTGAGTCAGTGAAAACATCATGTGACGTAAGCTCATTCCCCGGCCCTCTCCGTGGGATGGTTAAGGGATCCGGGCGGCCTGGACGAAGGACAGACATTAGTCAGTGCTGTCCTCCTCTGATGGGCCTGTTGTCCTGTGGCTGTGAATTTTGCCATATGAATGTCAACAAAACCTCATGTGGATTTACTGATGTTGCATAACACCGACAGCCCGCAGGGCACACAGATCAAGTATGTCCATTCTTATTGATATTATTATTATTTCACATTTTTCATTTGTGGCATTTGTTACAGACCAAATATTTATTATTTATCTGCCTTTATTAAGTGGCTCCATTATTGGCTTTTCTCTCAGGCATCACGACCTATTTACAAAATACAGTTCAAGGATCATGTAGTAGCCTCTGAGACTTTGGCCCACCAACAAGCCCTCTCTCTCTGTATGGCTACATACTGAAGACATATACACTGGAGGACCAAAAAAAGTCATTAATATAACGTTTTCCTTGCAGCATTGACTTGAACTTAGCGCAGACACATAAAGGACTCCTTAATGTGTCATACACTGCCCTCATACGAAATAGGGGAAACCCAAAACTGTAAAAAATTATGAAAAATAAGGCACTATTGGAAAAAGCTGACTTCTTAAAGTCACAGCACAGCATAGTGTTGGTTATTTTTTTCAGCTTTTCTCCTTGAAAACACTCCCATGTTTTAGTGCATTTGGATATGTTTATGGATATGAAGCAGGAACAAGTAGCTGGTTAGGAATTGTTTGAAAATGACTGAGGCAGGGAGGGATTTTTTTTTAAAGAACTTACCATCACCTACATTATTGGCAATATAAACTCACCGAGCACTTCATTAGGTACACCTCACTGGTACTGGGCCAGACACCCTTTTGCCGTCAGAGCTGCCTTAATTCTTCATGGCACAGATTCAACAAGGTGCTGGAAACATTCCTCAGAGATTTTGGTCCATGTTGACATGATAGCATCACACAGTTGATGCAGATTTGTAGGCTGCATATCCATGATGCAAATCTCCTGTTCCACCACATCCCAAAGGCACTCTATTGGATTGAGATCTGGTGAGTGTGGAGGTCATCTGAGTGCAGTGAACTCACTGTCATGTTCAAGAAACCAGTTTGAGATGATCTGAGCTTTGTGACATGGTGTGAAGTCCTGCTGGGAGCAACCATCAGAAACTGCTGCTCACTGGATCGTTTCTCTTTTTCAGACCGTTCTCTGTAAAATCCCAGCAGATCAACAGCTTCAGAAACTCTCAAACCAGCCCGTCTGGCACCAACAACCATGCCACCTTGCTTGGTTTGAACTTTGGTTTGCTCCCTTGACCATATCTGCATGATTGAATGCAATGAGTTGTAGCCATGAGATCGCCCTATTAGACAGGTCAAGCACTTAAACAGCTGTACATAACAAAATGAGTGTATTTTTCAATTAAATGTAAGGCATTGTAGAGCTGATTCCTGGACCTCCGTCAGGATTGTTCCCCAGGATATTTGCAGTACAGATATGAGACGAGTGTTGTTGGGGGTTTTTTTTCATATTATTTTTTAACAGGGAACCAAATGAGCTTATTAGCAAATGTCTCTCAGTTTCACCTTTGCATCTCTACAAAGTCCCAATCAGTCAAAAAGCTAATCATAGGTTCTGGCTTTCCTTTCCTGCACCTGTGTGATTAACCTGTCCATGTGATGAAGGCAGCATAATGCACGTGGACTGCTCATTTCTCTGGCTAAATCAATGATTAAGGTGGACTTCAGATCGGAAACCGCAAATGAGTCATGATATTTACACTCATCATCACAATATCCTTTTCTCGCTCTCAAATGTCACCGAATCGCTGTTTCGCTCCAAAACAAAAATTACCTTTATTTAACGTTCACGTATCCTAACACTGCACAGATCTGGACACTGTCGGTGGAGGAAAGAGAGACAGCATGGGGAATGTTGGTGTCTCACCCCTTTTCCTTTATCTCCAGCAATCACTCGCTCCTGCAGCCAACCTGTTATTACAGAGAGATCACATAAGTACACACAACTCCAATTAGGAAATAGTTTGCCTTGATACCAGAGTGTAGCATCAGGTTGAGTCCTGCATAATCTGGACTTTAATAATCAGCGAGGGGTCGGTTTCACAGAGACACATTGTGTATCTTGGAAGAAAACTTGCTTTTTTTTATGTGAAACTCCTAGATAGTCTGTGTGAGCTGTTAAATTTCAAACACAGGCTACATTTTCTAAGTAAGTCTTGAATGTGTTAATCAAAGGGGTCAAACAAGGACACTTTGCCGCGTGCTCGTGTGAATCTAAGTGCGTGGGAGTGTGTGTTCCTGTTTCTGCATAGCTGTGCACAATCTGCTTCTATTTCTCATAAGAGCACCATCCAACGTTTTCATTTTATGTGCTGTTTACTTTAGCCCCCCTCCCACTCTTGTATGCTGCCAGATCTAACAAACTGACCTGCGAGCTGTGCGACCAGCAGCCACCTGACCTGGGAAGAAGTTCACTCTCACAGAAATCCACCAAATCAGACAGACACCACAAACAAAGTGATCACAGACTGCGGCTCTGTAAACAATACGGAAGAATGGCATGAAAATGTTCCCCTGTGCGGTCTGCCGTGGAGGAATCGTCTCCACCAAGACTCGACAGTGATTGTTATGCATGACCACGAACGCACTAACTGCAACAATCTGCGCTGCATCTATGAAGTAAAAAGCAGTAACTTCTCTCGTTTCATCTCTCTGCCTCTTTTCTTATCCTTCTACCTGACTTTCTTGCAGTCACACATTCCACTTCTCGTCCACTTTTCTTATCATGTTATCCTTCTTCTTTTTTCTTTTTTTAATCAAAACTGTCCCACTTTCCACTGTTGTTCCTCATCCTTCGCTCTTGGCGATGCGCTCCTGCTAATTATCCAAAGCCAAAGTCTTGGACTCTGCATTGGTACATGGGCTTCTGAAACTGAACTTTACAGATGGACTTCAAGCTGTCCTCAATCAACGAACACATGCAAATATGAATATACATTAATGTGAATCCTTTGGGAATGTATGTAAAGCCTCGGTTGATGACCCAAAAATGTGTATTCCCCAGTTGGTTGGTGAGTGGTTGCTGGTAGTCTCTGGGGAAAGCAGTCACAGAGACGATGCTGCACCAAAAGCCTTCTTGCAGTTGCTTTTGTTGCTCACAAATTGCTGCGGTTGCCTGTAGTTTGCATGCTGACTGGCTTTCTTTATTGACCTCTGATGAGTTCAAGGTCTAATTCACTCATTTTGGGCCATACTGAATAAAAAATTAATTCTACTTTGTAATTCTTGGTCATACTGTGTTTCAAAAAGGAGATTATCTGTGGTATGCTCATGGGCTAAAGACTTGTCACATCTGGTGATAATTTCACCTTGAAGGTGAACGGTCTCTGTTTACAGTTTGCGTCAGACTCTTCACTGTTTGACTACCGCTGAGCGAGTAGTTGGTGTGTGTTTACAGACAAGTTGGCATCTTCCATCCAAACTAGGACCACAACAATCTGCTTCAGACCAAAGCAAGTGCAAGCAGGTTTTCGGTACACCACCATGACCGAACTCACCTAGCTACAGCAAGCTAAAGTCAGGGATTGTGTGTTTTCTTCAGCACCCGGTGGCTAATGATGGGATTGCTGACTGGTCTCCAGGCCTGCATGACTGGGACTAACCGGTGGCTACCAGGCGGTCACCGATCGATCTCTATACTCGTGAGTGTGAGCAGGGCCTAAATTAAACTTTTGTTTCCTGTGTTCAGGTGACAGCACTATACTTCCTAAACTATTTGTTATTTTTGCTTTCTTCTTTCACTGTACTTTTTTTTTCAGCCTCTGATATTTCAGTCATATTAATTTAATTGCCTATTTTGGTAGACACGCTACATCTCCATACTGCTCTCCCTTATTCTCCTCTACAATAACTTTGTGTCCCCTGCGCTGTCTTTAGCTGCCCTTTTCACCCCAGCTTTCTATCTTTTCTCTTTCCTTTTCTGGCGGTCAGGGTTGGTTACTGTAATCATATGCATGCAGCCACTAACACATCAGGCCAAGCAGTAAAGCAGTACTTCATCTTAAAAGGACTTTTGACACACGTGCAGCCACTGGTACAAAGGGTCGAGGAGCCATGGAGCCCCATAGCTGCAGCTAACAACTTCTTTCACATGTACATTCCCGCCGCTGTTGACTCGTTTTAGATGAAGACGCTCAGCGAGGAAAAATGTACAGCTTCATAAGGGCTGTGTCCACAAATACCAAAAATTAAAAAGTCAGGGCACGCACTGATGTGGTGTACCTTGTTTTAAGTGTGAGTTCTGGGTAACACATGACTGAGAGATGACATAAGAGTTTAGGTCTATTTCAGAAGTAATAGCAGCTCCTGACTAAACTAAACAAGCTTCAGAGAGTTAAAGCATTCCTCTGCATTTTGAAGAAAACATATCAACTCATCACAACATAAATCCTTGTGATATATTTTTTTTTAATTTAAATACATATAAAATCCGTGACATCACAAATGGCCACAGCTGTAGCCTGTGTTTGGTACCGACTGGGAAATGTTAGTGTGTTCACAATCACAGTGAACTAATCTTGTAAATATCAGCTAAGCATCTGCATACCAGCATCCAGGTTTTATAATCCAAAGACTAACTGATCTAGCAAGCAGGGCCAAAACCTGAATCTTGTCATTTTCTGTCTTGGGATAGGATGGGGGGGGGGGGTGCAGTTTGCTTGTTCGTGGAACATCTGTGGTTGAGGTCTTGTGCCAGCAGTCAGGAGGTCTTGCTTCACAACAACTACCTTTAACAAAGACGCCTCAGAAGCCTGTATTATGAAGCAGGAATAGGGTCCGTGAGAACTTCAGGTATGACCCCAAGTTTTCCATGTTATGAAGATGGTACATCCCCATGCTAACTGCAGCCCTAACCTGCTCTGGAGCAGGCTATACTGCAAACAAGAGATCAGCAGGTATGAAATTCACACAACTGACCGATGAGTGCGGAGAAGTGTCACCATTCTGGAAGAGCCCTCAGACCTCAGGCCACAGCTATCAGGAGGGTCTAAAGTTTCTGTCTTTTTCTTTTTTTATGCCTGCTTTTATTCCAGGTTGCTCCTCCAGCAGCCACGTGAGGCTGGATCCAAAAGTGACCTCAGTCCTCACAGACTTGACCAAGTTTAGAGATGAAATGAACATGTTTGCACCATGTTATTAAAATGTGATTTTGGCTTCTACAGCTCATTTATTTCATTTTAACAATTGTACGAGGGTGATTTAAAAACAAACAGACACCCATTTAAACTTTATTAAGGCTTTAAATTTGGCAGTTTTTGTGGTGGCGTGCGTTGAGTGACAGGAGAGTGCTCACTGTGTCGCTCGCTCGCTTTAACTCAGAAGCACAGAGGTAGAAATTTTTAATGTGTTTGCTCTTTAATATCCCTGAAATCTGCATTAAAGGTCTGTGACACATGTCACAGCCTTGCTGAATGGAAATTATTAGTTTATAGCAACAGGGAACAGAGTCAACACAAGCAAAATCTGTCTATCTCAGTTTATCGCTATAAGATAAGTCACAGGTCTGTATCCCTGCTTTCTTGTTTAGGTAGCATTCTCTGGTCTCTCGGGCTGTGGTCGAATGCTAGGCTGCAGTTTCTTTTATAATAAACACTAACATGGCTGGACAGTGTGCACTTCACTTTATTTACTCTGCCCACGGCTCAGAGCGTGCTGAACGCAGTAGTCAGCCAAACCATGAAGAGCAGCAAGTGGACTAACTAAAGTTACCTTTTACAAGAAGCTTTAACATGCAGCTGAAATGTTGCACATACAGTAATAAAGTGCTATAACTGATAATGAAACATGTCATGAGGTAACAAAGGGAATTTGGTAAAAGCATGAAATAATGAAATAATAATATTTGCAGTACCATAGTACATGTCATGAAGTGCAGTTTTATATATGCATGTATTTATAAGTGCAGTAAGTATAGCTCAGGTTTTAGATGAAGATCCCCTATCCACTGCTTATAAAGCGTAGATATTATTGTGCAGAGGAGTGCAACTTCAGCCTGTCCACAAAACCACTTCAGTTATTTATAGCTAACTGTGGTATGCATGAAAAATGTATACTGCTGAGCTTTGACCAGATATGCCATGTGAAGCTTTAGTAATATGTCCTCTTTAACCTCCCCTGAAACTGGAAGAGGCTTTCACCTGCCTGCTGTGCTGAATGGAAGGGCTCTGTCTGAGTGAAGCTCATCTGCCCCCTGCAGGTGTAAGAAAGTAATTACATACATACATAAATATCCATCTTAATCTTCCCTCGGATTTTTAGATTTTTGGAGTGCATAACACGTAGATATAAAATAATAATAACCATAATCGGTAAATGAGTGAATTGTAACCTTCTTCATTCTCAGTTGTTGGTTCTGCAAATTCTCTGTTAAAGCTTCATTTCCTCTTCATACCCTCTCTCCAATATTTCTTTTAAAATAAAATGAGAAATCACCACGAGAAATCTTTATATTAGATTCATTTGTGCTCATTTTGAAACCACACGCATAATGATGTGAGTGCTGCAAACACCCGGTTCCCACACATCACTAAACGAAAGCTTCTCCCTCTGAATTGTCTTCTGAGACTATTCCTCAGAGTCTTTGCATGTCTCTGGACTTTTATGCTATTAGGCTCAATGAGCGTTTTACTGTTAGTCTGTCTCTCTGGAGCTTTCCTGACCTCTCCCTGACTGCCTGAGAGCTGCCAGCTAAGACTGGTAATGAGATATTAGCTCTGACAGCGGTAACTGGGGTGGAGTGGAGAGTGCTATTCCCTCTTCTCTTTTTCCTGGAGCACCATCACAGACGTTTACCTCTCTCCTTCTTCAAGGGATCAATATAATCTCTTTTTCTTTTTGTTTCATTCACTATTTCCCTCTGTCCTGCCCCAGCCTGCCTCTGCTTTCTCCTTAATTTTTTGTGCATTTTTTTCCCCACACCATGTTCTTTCTTCATGTTGCTGCAGTTTGAGTGAAGACGAGGTTCTCTAAATTCTTTGTAATCTATAAAATATAAGATACTGGAGCAAAAATGTGTCTGGCTTTTCAATATGTGGTGTACATATGCAAATAAACGCCCCCATGGATACATGGATATGGAATTACTGCTACAGATTTATTTAAGAAAAAGACATAACACAGGATGGATGGCCTGATGTAAAAGGTCTTGGCATTTTGAACACAGTTTAATATCAGATTCTTGGAGTTGCATTTTTCACTTCAGATAGCCAAAAGGACTCCGTGGGGAGCTGGCAGGGACAGACCTGATGAAGCCGTAAGTAAAACTCCCACACTGAAGGAAACACAGGGACTTTTTCAGTGCCGTTCTGTAGGTGAGGCAGTAATCTGTGCTGCTGCTGAAAATGTGTTGAACTTCAAAAGTATTTGGCCACCTACACATTACACATATATCAGCTTTTATGACATCCCGTTCTAAATGCGCTGGTATTCATACATAGAGTTGGTCTCCGTCCTATTTGCAGCTATAACAGCTTCTACTCTTCTGGGAAGTCTTTCTGCAAGATTTTGTGGTGTGTCTGTGGGAGTTAACTTGAATCTGTTAGGTTCTTCCACATCAACCTCACACAACTTCGCCTTTATGCACCTTTCTGTGTGCGACGGGGCACAGTCATGTTAGAGCAGAAAACTGACTTTCCACAACTATCTCCACAAAGATGGAAGCAAAGACTTGTCTTGGTAAGTGGCAGCATTAAGGTTTCTCTTCACTGGAAATAAGGAGCCTAGACCAACCCGAGGAAAACAACCGCATAGCTTTACATCTATTAACATTATTTAGATGTTTTTGTGAAGTTGAAAGAGCACCATTGTGGTGGAACTGGAGAGTCACATCATAGATGTGCAGTCAGCAGCTGTGTGATGCTGTCATGTCAATATGGACCAAAGTCTCTGAGGAATGTTTCCAGCTCCTTGTTGAATCTGTGATACGAAGAATTCCAAGACAGTGGAAGCAAGATGTACCTAATAAAGTGGCGGGTTTATGTATATAGTCCCTGTCTTTCCTTTTCTGTCAGTTTGTCTGTTCTCATGTCACAAGACAATGCAGCAGAGAGTGAACCCAGACACAGGACTCGGAGGCTGTCTTTAAAAAAAATCGGCCTTTATTGTGGGTCAGTGCTTCGTTTCAGAAGTACGAAATCATAGAAGGCAACACACTCTAAAGCCAAAAACCTCAGGGGAGTGGAAACAGCTGGGAAAGGAGGCACAGGGGTACATAATCAGGATGATGAGAAAGAGGAGGAAGTGAAACTCAAAGCAAGAGACATGGATGAACTTAAGAGAAGGGATGACACAGGAGGAAAAAGAGGGAAAGAGAAGGAAAAACTAAGGGAGCTGAAAAACTCCATAAACACAAACTGATACTAGGACTAAAACATAACAAGAATAAACTGGGATCTAACCTCATTAATGAGCAAAACTAAGAATCAAACAGGGAACACTTGACGATAACTGTGTTCATATTTTATATTTTCTACACAAGCCAAATAAAGACATATCCTCTTGTTATTTTGTGTCCTGCATTTGGTTTCTGTCTCCCTGCACGATGGCAGGCATCATTATTATTCTTTTTTAAATATATGGGAACTTTTGGCTTGCTCCCTTTTATTTCCCAAGGGGTCGCCACAGCAGATGGATCCACATATTACATTTGGCAGAGATTCTATCCCAGATGCCCTTCCTGATGCGACCCTCACATTTATCCAGGCTTGGAACCAGCACTAGGAGTACACCAGCCTGTGAACCCCCGAGGCTGTTTGTGTTTCCTCCAGATCTTAAACCAGTAAGGCCAATGTGTCAACCACTTCACAATGGAGCCACTTTCAGTTTTTTTTAAATATATAGTGATAATATTGTGGTGATTTCTTTCGGTCACATTAATCATGCCAAAGCTGGTAAATCCTTCAATGCAGCATTGAGTTAAATGGCGTTGTCAGCCACACTGTATCTGAATGAAAGGACGTAACCTCAGCTGTAATAAGGAGGGCAGGGGGGAATAAATTAACAGAAAATCCTGGACTAGTATTGGTTTTCAGATAAGATATTCATTGCATTCCGACTTTAAACTGCTCCGTGACTTTACAAAAAGAGACATAAAGAGAGCTGCTGGGTTGGAGAAGATGACTTCAGGGACCACTCTAAATGTGCTTCTCGGGGTCACCGGGTTTATTTTCCTGCAGCTCTGATTTGGAGCGCTCGGCATGGAGTTGATTGTATAATCTCTCAGCAGCTCACAACATATAGGATCTATAATGCATATTCCTCGGCCCCCTGGGCTTTAATTACTGCCTAAAAGCAGCCGTCACGGCATCACATTGTTGCAGATGCCGTTAAGTACTTAATGAGTACATTACTACACTGTGGGCTGGAAATGGGATGTTTAGTTAGCCGGGAGGGGCGAATCCGGCCTTGTGCACATATGGGGCTGAATAATGAAAGTGAACAGATTGGGGAATTTATGGGCTACAACTGAAGACATAAACATATAAACACTCTTTAATCTCATTCATTAGCAGTGCATCAAGTTATGTGGCAGAAAGAGGCACTGTAAGCCATCCAGACATGCACGTGTGTTGTTGAGCATTCATGTGTGACAGAGCAGAGAAGGCAGAGGGAGAAACCTGTGGAAAATACTTTAACAGCAGTGATGAAACATGGCATCTGCTTACTCACTACCTCCCCACCCCAACCTTAATTTTTTATCCAATAAAAAATAAATAAATGTGGCTCTAAAAATGAGCTTTTGCTTTTTATGTTTCATTCCTTTTCAGTCTGATCCAGAAATGAGTGCCTCATTCATCAGGGCCGCGGGCAAAGAGGAAACACAGGAAGCGTGGTGATGTAAAATGAAGCAGAGATGCTGATGAGCTGCAGGGAGGCAGCTCTTCACACTGTATGCGATAAACACGAAGCACTGCAGAATGTAAAATCACATCAGCTTCAGAGGACTGATTTCCCCTCCACTGGGCTGCCATAGCAGTGTTCAGCCTACACTGACCTTTCCCTTCCTTATTTCACCCCTGTTCAACTCGCCTCTCTTTCTTTCATCTCTTATTCTGCATTCAGACACGCACAATCCATTTTTTATCTCGTCTACCCTTTTGCTCCCACCTTTTTTTTCTCTTCTTTTCCTTCCCTTGGTTGCTGTAGCATGTGGATTGATTTTCCAGGCAGTGTTGATCTTCAGCTTGAGATGTGTGTGATATGCAGGCAGCGAGGAACCCAATTACAGCAGAGGCATTCGTTCTCCTGATGTGTTAGGCCTCCTAACACACTGAGACACACAGTTTCCTTGAATGGCATCGTTATGTTTCCACTGCAGTGCAATGTGTGTTTGCTGAAATGGATTCATGCCGTGTGTCTGCATTTTATAAAAAAAAAAGTCATGCATTTGTGCTGAGGTACAGTGGCTTATATATGAACAGTCACAGATTGCTGTAAAAATACAGAAATGCACTGTTCTTGGTGAATATATATAAATCCATCTAGGAATAAAATATTAACAGCAAGATACTGTATTACTACAATTGCATAGTATAATATAATATTTTTCATGCCTGACTGCCTCTGACTAGGGGGCAACAACCTCAGGGGCTGAAAAAGTGCCAAAAACTGCAGTTCCTCTAGTGGCCACTTGAAGCTGACTTCAAATGTTGGTCACACTCCATGGACTCCCATGTTAAAATGACCAACTTTAATGTATGAATAGTCCCCCCCCAACAGCTCTGTGAGGGGTGAAGCCAATGTGGAAATGCCTCCATTCTTTTTAATGGCCACCAGGGGGTGCAAATAGACAAAACAGCTATCTGACTTGACCTCTGACCTTTGCTGCTGAGTTTATGGGCTGAGATGCGCATTTTAGGCCAGACTGGAAAGAAAGTTTTTGGAAAGTTTAGTCACACTTATACTATATAGACTAAAGTACTGGACTACCTGCACATTACGCCTGCAGGAGTCGTTCAGGCCCCTCTTCTCTGGAACCAGCTCCCAGTTTGGATTCAGGAGACAGATACCCTCTCTGTTTTTAAGATGAGACTCAAAACTTTACTTTTGTGATAAAGCTTAGAGGTAGGGCTGGATCAGGTGACCCTGAAACCTCCCTTAGTTTTGCTGCTATGGACTCAAGACTGCTGTAGGACTTCCTGTGATGCACTGAGCAGTTCTGGTCCCCGTGTGTTTATACACCACTGCAGCATGTCATTAAAATTTTGTCTTCTCTCTCCGTTAGTCTGTGTTTTGTCCTCCTGGCTCCCTGCGCTCTCTTCTTTCATTTCTCTTCTTTTCCCTTCATCCCCTTTACTAGTCATGGCAGGTGGCTGCCCCTCCCTGAGCCCGGTTTTGCTGGAAATTTCTTCCCATTAAAAGGGAGTTTCTCCTTCCCGCCATCGCAAAGTGCTTGCTCATAGGGCGTCGCGTGATTGTTGGGAGTTTTCTCCAGAATAGTAGAGTGTTTACCTTACACTACGCAGTGCAGGTAACAGTTTCATGCTAGCAAATCTAGGTGCCAGCATTTTGCTGTAATTGAACCGTGTATAGGTGTGTATCAGTGTGTGTGTGTGTGTGTTTCTGTTTCTGCATTGCTTCAGTGTCAGTGGCCTTTATTAATTATCACTAATGCTAATTTCCATTGCTTTTGAGCCAAGAGAGGCGTCATCCACCTACACTGTTATGTCCTCTGTCATGACAACGTCACGCATTCCCATTTGGTGATATCCAATTAGTCTCCCCCTCTGAGGAGAAAAGGCTCCAATCTAATCAGTGTCCTTTCTTAATACCAGTGGAAGCCTTAAAGCCCAGATTACAGCCCCAGCTCCCTCTGTTAGTCCCTCCCCTTTCAAACCTGCTGCACCTCACTTTCACTATTTTTGTCTCTCTGTCTATCTGGACCTCTCGCTTGTTTCTCTACACCCACTCTGCGGAGCTGGCTCAACTGCTATCACTTATGTGGGCATCCCAAAGTGTGAAGGGAGTTTTTTCAGAAGGATGAAAAAACCAAATGTTTCCCAAATCAGGTTGAGCGTCTTCTTAGCTCATGCGGTTATCTCTGTTTTGCAGGATTCAGAGCAAATTCGGGTTCTTTTTTTTATTCTCAGGGCTCACGCATGCAGTTCAGATGCAAAGCATTACAGAGAAATGGGTTTATATGCTTCTTTCTGCAGCTGAGCTTGTCTGCTGTGCCCAAATGGAGTAATCAATTAGAATGTAAGTAATGAGGAAATAAGATGAAATATCCGGCATTTAACATGAGGTTA
This sequence comes from Pterophyllum scalare, assembly GCA_024447675.2. NCBI lineage: Eukaryota > Metazoa > Chordata > Actinopteri > Cichliformes > Cichlidae > Pterophyllum > Pterophyllum scalare. The sequence continues at coordinate 53,938 of JAMQGT020001923.1, forward strand.
AAGTGATGAAAAATGGCACAGGAGGCTGAAAAGCTTTCGAAGACGACAAATGAAACAGGATCTCAGCATTTGCTTGCAAATTAAGGTCCACGCATTAGTAAGCTAAGCATTTCTTTAACTTTCTTTCCTTCTGCTATGAGAATGAGTCCAGAGCTAGCTTGAAATAAAGAGGAGGACAGTGTAAGACTCAGCATTTCTTGCATTTTATGAACTCATCCCTTCAGCCACTCTGCTTTCCTCTCAACTGAAGCTCCACACTTGCAGAGCTTTTGTAAACTGCTTTGCAGGTTGTGTGCATATCTGCTGCATGGTTTTCACTTGGTCTGTTTTAGATCAACAACTTATATTTTTGGTGCATAACTTTGTTTTTCTTCTTCTTTGGTGAGGTAACACCATTTTGTGTTCACTTGGCATCAGGCCATTATTTTCAGTACTTTTTGCTTCCTTTTTTTTTTTCAGTTAAATTGCTTTGGACCACAGCTCTCTGAAGGACCCAGCACAGCATTTCAGTCTGGTTGAGGTCTGGACATTGACCGGGCCATTGCAGCACCTTCATTCTTCATTTTCAGCCATTCTGTTGTAGGTTCGCTGCTGTGTTTGCCATCATTGTCCTGCTTCAGGACCCAATTTAAACCAAGCTTGAGCTGATGTGCTGTGTTTGGTTTTTGCCCAACGTGGTGCTGTGCATTAAGATCAAACATCTGCACTTTGGTTCTCATCTTTACAAAGGACATTGCTCCAGAAGTTTATTTGTTTATCAAGATGCAACTTTGCAAACCTAGGCTGCGCTGCCATGTTCACTTTAGAGAGAGGAGGCTTTGTCCCGGCAGCCCTTCCAAACAAGTCATACCTGTTCAGTCTGCTTCTTATTGTGCTGACATGAACTTTAACACTGAACAGGCTAACTGAGGCCTGTAGACTCTGAGCTGTACTCATGCTTTGTTTTTTTCTTTGTTTGCTTGTTTTTCTGAGATGTCTACTCCTGGAAGATTGGGACATTGTGGTAACACACACCTGAATGCTCCAGATCAGCAAACTGCAGAACAATTGTGCTTTTATGGATCAAATGTATTTGATTAGCAGCACCTGGCTTCTCTTTACTCTCTTAATTCCTGTGGGAGGAGTAAGGCTGTACTTAGTTTTTCTTCTTTTTCACGACTGTATGTTTCACAATAGGCGCTGTGAGTTATGAAAAGAAGTCAGTGTCGCACTGTGTGTTTGAATGGGGCTCTTATTGTGGCGGTACGACAAGGCATCATGGTTTGTACGTACATATACACAAAAGAAAAACCTGAGCCCTTGAGTGGATGTTTTTCTAGTATTTTATAGATCCACTTGAACAGTAACCTTAAAGGCAAAGCTCAATGCAAATTAAGAGAAAGTAGTTCTGAGTGATTGTCTTAGTCCTATGCTGAAACCTCTCTGTGGTGACATCTCTTTTAGTATAATAATATCCCCAGTATGAGAGTGCAGCGCATCAGTGTGGGGACCCTCCAGCAGAGTTTCAGAGAATCACTGCCAAGGCTCACTGAAGCTGCTCTGGCAGCATGCACTGATCTACAACCATGTGATGGCTTTTTATGTAAATTTGTCACCCAACTGAAGGAACCCTGAATTACTCTATAGATACACAAAAATGACTGAAATGTAATCCAGAGTGTCCGCAGACGTAATTTGTCAAGCACCACTGTTTGTCTTCATCAGATAAAATATAACTGCGCATTACTGTCATGCATGTTAATGTATCTATGGATTCAGTAACATTTAAGAGAAGTTAACAAAATAAAAACGTATCTTTCTGCAGCATTTCTCTTTTCTGGCAATTATTTCCGATTCTAACATCAAAGCCGAGGTCCTGTCTGCACCCGTTTCCTCTGCTCTGTTCATAGAGGATGTGACACAGCAATTTGCTTTTCCTTCACCAAGATTGAATCCAATCATTCTCAGTGTCCGATCTCACAGTGCAGGCACATACAGAAAATCCTAACGGTCAGTGTGTGGATGCTTTTAATGGAACAGCCATGCAGGAAAAATAACATTAAAATAAACTATTACTCTTTTTTTCTTGCTCTCATTTGCAAGTAACGTTCTGCCCCAGAAAGCAGTAGTCAGCACATTTATTCATTTTTTGCAACATGAGCCTTAATGTTTATTCATCTGTTTTATATTCTGCCTTTTCCACAATGGCTGCAGGATAGCCAAGGCCACCGCCCACTTTCCTCGCTAAACATTTTCATTGCTGCCTCGGATGAAATGTGGCACGTCATTAATTGCACAGCCGCATACCTGCTGCTGTACGTGAAGCCCTGCTCAGTCTGCTAGACAAAAATAACAGGATTTTATGGCAGAAGGGACCTTGACTCGGCTGTGAAAAGTTCTAAATTCTACAATTTTAAGACTCACTGAGGAGGTTGAGAGGAAAAAAGAACTTCCTTCACTGTATGTGCGATGCACCTAACTCAAGGGATATACCAGTGTTGTGTCTACGCATAACAACTTAGCAAAGAACCAGTTTTAAATTGTATCTTTAGGTACTTTATTACTAGCAGCCTGTCACAAAAACACATAATTAGTTTTTACTCATTTGAATCTACAAATAATGCCAAAGAAACAATTTGAAGGGTGTAAAATAGTATTTTTGCACCAGCACGGTGATTCCCAAAGAGCTATTAGCCAAAAACTTGGCAAATCATATGGTATGCAGTGGACAAATGGAAGAAAAAGAAGAAGTGGCAGGTCTAAAAAAAACTGTCCACAGCAGATGAACAGTATCTGAAAGTCATGTCCTTAAGAAACAGGAAAACATCCAGCAAAGAGCTGACCTGAGAGATGCATCTGGACCTTCAGCTGATCCATCTACTGTTCACTGAAGCCTCATCAGAAATGGTCTCAGTGGAAGGGTGGCTGTCAAGAAGCCATTCTTCAGGAAGGTAAACAGGGAGGAAAGGCTGAGGTATGCTACATTACACAAGAACTAGACTAAAAATCAGTGGCAACAGGTCTGATGGAGGGATGAATCTGACTTTGAAATTTTTGGTTCATATCGTCATCATTATATACAGAGGAGGGCAGGAGAGAGGTACAACAGTGAGCATCTACAGTCACCTGTAAAACATGGTGGAGGCTGTCATGGTGTGGGCTACATTTCAGCCAGTGGTGTTGGAGATCTGGACCTGGATACATTGAAGCAGTGTGGGATCATGCTGACAGAGAACAGAACAAAAGGCAGAAACATCCAAAGAAGAGCTTTGAATGTCCTTCAGGAAGCCTGGAGAACTGTTCCTGAAGACTGCTTAAAGAAGTAGTCTTCAGGAATGAGTCTAGACTTTTGCACAGTACTGCATTTGTACAAAGAAGAAACAGGAAACATCAGAAATAGTTTTGGGAAATGTTTCCAGAAAGCCCTCATGATGACAAACGGATGTAAGCCTGTGTAATGAGATTCAGGTCAGTCTGGCCATCGGAGATTTCTTCACTGTGTCTAATTAGTTCAGCACAGTGGCTTCTTAAAGTCTTACATAACAGTGATGCGCAATGGAAACTTCCCAGAATCCCTGGAATAAACTTGAACAATCAACAGTTTGAACTCCGTGTTGAGGACTGAAATAAAACATTCTTACAGGGTGACAGCATGCAGACCGAGGTACAAGTTACCAAAAAACAAGCACCAACAAGTCAACATCACGATATGTTGGCTTGCAAGCGACACTGAAATATTCCTTAAATGCTTATTCGTGAGCAGAGAGATGCTCAAGAGTTGAAATCAATCAAATGTAAATATTAAAGATATGAACAGAAACAGATAACGATATAATGTATAAAAGAAATTTCCTTTTTGCAATGAAAGTTTAAAAAAAAGGCTAAAACTGGAGGGATTCAGCACTTGAAAGCTAAAAGGAGCATAACAGATAGAAAATTGAAATGCATGATGTGTTTGCATGAAAGAAAAGTCCTTGGTTGTATTTTAAATGAATTACTGTACGCCAAGCCATGGAGTTCTAATCTATAAAGGGGAATGGGGGGGGACTGAACTGGAATTAAATGACTTATGCAAAACACACAGCAGCAAGCACATTTTTACATTTTAATGTATAAATATAATAATAAAAAAACAAAGTGACCTTTTTCATGAATAATCCCACCCATGGCACGTCTGAAAGCAGCCCTTAATCAAAAATGATAAATGTGGCGAGAGACAAAGGAAACACAAAGGTAGACAATATAAAAGAGAATAAATTCCAGTGCATAGAAAATATGGCAAATAAAACAGAATAACATGAATAAAATTAAATGGGAACACAATAAGAACACACACACACACACACACACACACACACACACACACACACACACACACACACACACACACACACACAGAAAGTCATTTCAAAAGAGTTTGTTTTAAAAAGAGGAAACAATAAGGATGATTGCTCATTTCAGGGTGCAGAAAAAAGCTGAAAATAGTGGATAAACAGTTGAAATCATTCAGATTAAGAATCAGAATCCAACTTGCTGCACATGCGACTGCCAACATCATGCTTTTGTACGTTTACAGCCACCACACAAGTCTACAGTTAAACCCTGTTAGGGTTGTATGCATATTCTCATAGAGCTGGTGTCACATGGTGTTTTGCAGAACCATTCCTCTACAGCCACTGTTCCCCTATGGACATGTCTTAAACACCAATTATCATCTTATAATGTTACTTAAAAAAAAAAAAAAAGAATTTGCAACCTAGATTTGATTTTCCAGATCAGCTGATGGTTGCATGCAGGAAGTTTATAGTATACCCTAATATAAGCCATGGTCCAGCCACCCCTACAGATAAAATACAGTCTGGCTCTGCCACCAGCCAGATCCAGTCCAACAGTTAAAATGTATGATCACAGTGTGCAACAGGTCAGAGGTCAGTGCTTCTGCCAGCGATCAGTGTGAGTGTTGAGATGGGATTAGAAAGTGGTGCATGTGTAAAGTAGGCTATATTGAATCTGCTGTGCATCACTGCCTTGGCTTGCTGTTGCTGTCAGCATCAACGCTGCGACCTCACGTTCACCAGCAAAGCAGACAGCCTGAGCTCTTTGCCCCCCCTTTCATACGACCGCAGACGCGCTGTGATGTGGTTCACGCGCAAAACTATTATTTAGCACGGAGCATCATTACACACAAGTTTAAACGGATGTTTAGGCACGCTCCCCTTCAGGGCTTAAACGGCTGCTCTTCACACTTTCTGTTTTCAAGGCCAGTGAGGACATGTTTTCATTAAAACAAAAAAAACTTGATTGCAGGCACTCCTGTACTCTGGCAATCATAATGCTGCTACTGTTTATGTAGCCCACTGGTTGGTGTTTTGGTCACTGCCTTGTCGGTTTTTTGAGAAGTTACCAAACTCAGACCAAAGCGTGAAGTTGCTAGCTATCAATGGCAAGTTTAGTTAGCAAGCCACAACCATAAAGACACAGACATCTGCTCGTTAGCACTGAGAAACTAATAAAATATTAGAATTTCATTTACAAGAGCTGACCCTGGCGATGTAATCTGTCATATAGTTGCACCAAAAATGCTCAAAAAGGCAGAAACATGGTGAGGGGTCCAGTTTAGTTACTCTAGGCTGAGCGCCCATGGGTCTAAAAGATCTAAATGGATGGGTCAAAAACCAAAAAAACAGCATGCAGAGAATGACTCACTGCTTCCTGAATCCATTTCTTTTGTAAATCCCATCGCTGGCTCGGTCATTAGCTTTATTATTGAGCGAGTGTTTGGAACATTTCTTATCCCTCCACTTAAAATTCAGCAGAGTTAACTGTCTCTACGCAATTCCCTCCATCTATCTGTAACCACAACACTACACCACATAGCTGCCAACCAACGCTGCTTATATTTCAGCCACTAGCAGAAAAAAGATGGAGCTGACTGGAAACCAAGTGAATGTTAATATGTTTGGAGTCTCTCTTCCCTATTCATCTAATTCTATCTTTTACAAATACTTCAAATTGTTTGTGCTAACATCATATCTCTTCTGTTTTTGGGGCTGGTGGCTCAGACTGTTTTTAGTTATGAAGGTCTAGAATTTAAACATAGAAATCAGCCCCGGGCAAAAAAGTGTGAGTTCAGCAGTTGAGTGGCATTTGAGACTGCGGTTCACTCCTGTCTAGACATTTTCCATTAAAAAAGTTCATGCCTAGAATAGTTGCTGACGGTCTCTGAGCTTTCTGTGCCGTGGGAAGCAAACCTCCATACATCCCACATGTACTGCACGTCTGCGGCGGGTGCTTCTCGAGGCCGAGTTTGGGCGTAAAAAGAGTTGTTGTTGTTTGCCTCTGAATGCGCGCACACACACACACACACACACACACACACACAGGAATTCATAAGGATCATGAAAGAGCTGATTTGTCTGTTGAAGTCATACATTTGATGAGCTTTAAAATGCCTGTGAGGTTCAACATACTACGATGACACACACACACACACACACACACACACAATGAAGTATTGAGTCATATTGCTGCCCCAGAGCGACTTTTCAATTCTGAGTCCCTCTGCTAATCGAATTAGCAGTCTTAGTATTAAGTATTAGTGGTGAGTATTAGCATGAAGACAGGAAAACTTGGATACTTGACACACTGGCCTGTAAAGGATATCAAAACTGTGCAGCTGCTGTACGGTTCAGCTCGGGTCACTGGTATTACCTTTTAAGGAGTGATACCTGAGCTGATAATACAAAGAGGCCACAGGTAAACCAGCTTAGGTGAGTTAGTTGTGCCCACAGCAAGGCTAGAGGAGTTGATTCCATTGGTTAGCACATTATTTAACTTGGTGTTGATGACATTCCTCTACCTTCATATAAGGTAGAGGAATTACACTCCTTAGTTTTATTGTAAAATTGCTTTTGTAACTAATCAGTGTCTGACTTCTTATTTAACCACAGTGGGCTTTCTGGGAGATGAGCATGCTGGTTTTAGGGCAGGCTGCTCAACAACTGATCAAAAAACTTATTCTATTGGCTTTTGTTTGGCGTTTATTGGATTGGATGATCGAAGAGCTGAAGAAACAAGTCATATTGCGCATACAGAGCCACAGCAGCCTGGCACCTCTTCCTCATGCTGGCCACCAGCTTGGTCACACACTCTGGTACAAACAGCACCAACAGCCAAGCTGATCCCACCAGTGTTCAGTGGTGTTGAGGTCAAGACTGCAGGCACAACAAGCTGTTTGGCACTGACAGAGAAGATTTGGCAACTTTTTTTAATTCTTACAGTTGTTTATAATTGATGCCAAACTGCAAAGTCATCCAGTACTAATGGCCCAAAATTGTTCTTCTAAATTGTTTGACTGTAATATGGGAGGTTCAACAAGATGAGCATTTATCACCTTTGATTATCACACAGCGAGTGGACATTATAATAGGCCGTCATACCTGGCTGAGGAATTTAGAATGCAAATGAGGGATGATAATGTTGAGGTCTGTTTAAGACTCTTTGTCCTGCATGCAGGTGATACTGTAGCGCCAGCAGCATCAGAAACAGAGCTTCAGAAACTTTTAGATGCAGCAGAAAGATGGCGTGTCAACTGGAAAATACAGGTAGAGCCTAATAAATGTATAACATTCATTTTTGCAAGAGGCAAAGTAAGAAAACCCTCTGAGTCCAAGAATGCTTTTTACAGTGTGTTAAATAAAGGCAGAGATTTGTGATTATCTGCTGAAAATTGATTACAGTTGTTTGACTGGATGGGTCATGAAGATATTTATTGAAGCTCTGTGCGTTAAATTTCTGAGTAAAAATGTTCAGTAAAAATGCTGCAAATTGTGCTGTATAAGGAGAAATGGGCAGTTATCCATAACTCAAAATTTCAAGTCAGGTATCTCAAGATTTTGAGTTAATAAGTCAGAATTTGAGATGCCTAACTAAAAATCTCCAGTTATTCTCTGTTATGGATGCCTTTTAGGGCAGAAAGTGCTCAAGCAAAACTTCAAAATAAAAGAAAATATTTAGAAAAGGATTTTCACCAATAGCTGCACATCCACAGAGGCCTGCAGGTGGGTTTGGGATGAAAAGACAGTAAAAACTGCAAAAATAATACATGCACAATAAAATAAGATCATATTAAATGTTAAAATATTAATATTAACAAGAAAAAGCGAAGACCACTGAAAACACACCCAATACATCCACAAAATGTGCATGTACTAAAAGGGGAAGATTTTAATGTGAGAGGAAGATTGTTGCAGAGCTCCCACTGCAAAAGCACGGTCTCCCTTACCCACAAACCTCGACTGTAACACAATTTAAAGCAGTCATCAGAGGATCCAAGTGAGCTACTGTGGAGCAAAGGTGTGACATGAACCCCAGTGGCAGCCCATGCATGGCTTTATAAACAAATGAAGGGACCCTAAAATCCATTCTGTAATGCTCTAAAAGAAACAGACCTGCGTTTCCCCACCTGTAGAGCAAGATCCAGTGTTTCTATTACACAGCACAGAAGTGCAGGCTGTGGCAAAGAAGGCCAGGTCTGTCCTCCTTCCCTTCTTTAGCCTACATACAGTTAAAGAGGCTTAGCCACCGTCCTATCCTCCTTTAGGAGCAGGTGCATGTGTTGGCATGCCCTTAAAGCCTGAGCTGATCAGGATATGATCAACTCCAAATCCAGAGCAGTTTATGAAAAATACTAATCCCATACATTAATCTCTTTGAGCTTTAATAACTATGAGCAACAGTAGTATGTATAATGTAACTTTGTAGATGTTTTTTTTAGAGAACATTTCAATGAGAATTCATTAAATAAGTTGTTTTTTTCCTTTAACCCTCGCTACCATGGCTGTACTGTTGGTAATCATCGATCAATTGAAAGGATTAATTCAACCAACACTGTTTTTTTCTTTGGAGACCCAAACAGGGCATAGAAACATTTCAAGGCCTCCTTTATTAAAATGGACACAAGAAAAACACGTCCAGTACCTTCTTCTTTTTTAGGTGTCTTTACAAAGATATATAAAGTTTAAACATTGTGGGCAAACTGCTGCTGGAAATAATAATAACACTCATGAGTAATTAATGAAGTTATGGGTGTTGTGCCACGTATTAAAGCGGGAAACCTCCACTTTGGAGACATATTAAATGATTGTTGTGAAGCTGCAGGCATTTAATAAAGTTAAATACCAGCAGCTTTATATCACATAAAGTTTTCAGAAAGAAAAAAAAAAGCACACTTACTCGCTCACATCAGGTCAGCCTTTTGTCTTCCTGGTCGCTAGGATGTTTTTGGTGCTGAAATGTGGAAAAAGCTTCAGACTTCACCCAGTGTGTAAATAAAGTTTCTTTAACCCACATAATAACTGATTGGGCAGCATGAATTATATGCATGCTGTCATGCATGGGTTAGATGTATCAGGTTATTATAACAGGCAATGTTAGAGCACATAATGTGACTTTTTCTCATCGCTGACTATTTACAAATTAATCTCTGTGCAATCTCATTTTAATGCATGAAATCTGTTTGTTTTTCTACTATTCTCAGTGTGATTGAGTATTAAGCAGTTTGCCAACAGCATGAACACCATAGCACGGGCATGTACGAGTATTATTAATAACCGGCATGAGATAAAAAATGAAGGTGTCAGCAATAAGTGATGGATAATGACAGAGCAAATAAGAGGCGCTGATTTGAGGTGATCCATACAAAAGAACATTTTGTCGATATTTTAGCGTGCCCCAAAACATCATAAATCATGTTCTCATTTCTTACTGAGAGCTCCCCTGGTTCCTCTGTAAGTGTTCAGGATGAAAGGCTGGTCTGTTGAGCTGGCTCTCTGTACACGTGTGGAAATATACATTTTTTTCCCTGCTATGTCCACGAAGGGGCTCCGTAACCACTCCCCCACCGCCACTATGAGGGTCACATTTATGACTGAGTGAAATGTCTCGACAGCTGTTCTCAGTGAAAAGTGTCCCCTTTCAGACTGAGGCAACACCCCGGCCGTCTGGGCCTGGTCAAAATGATTTCAGTACTAAACAGGTGTCAGTTAGCCAAAATCTTGCTGTACAGTGTGCTCTGTGCACTTCATCTTGTAAATTTCAGCTTGTATGTGTAGTGCGTGTGCTTTAAATGGTGCAGTTTTGTCTTCTCTCAGACAAACAAACAAATTGGGCATCTCACTTGAAGACGTGTGATAGCTCTTGACCCTCCTCATTCTTCATATGCCGCTGCATGTGATCCGAATGTTGTGCTCACTTGTGTATCAGCTGTATTTGTTTCTTTACTTGTGTTTACATTTTGTTACAATCTCTGAGACTTTTACTTATTTCTGGATAAAGGATCACGCGTCTGTGTGGTTACATTTGTCAGTTTGAAAAAAAAAAGTTGTTTGGAAACTTTGCGGAATTTAGAGAATGTCCTCGTTTATTTGAAGTCAGCGTTCTGTGGTTGTGTTTACGGCTTTCTCTTATTTTATCCGACATCCAAGCGGTCTAATCTTGGATCCGACCTTTTGATCAACATTTTCCACATGCGGCCCATGTGGAAAAGAGAAAGAGAGAGCTTCTCTTTCTCTCAAACAGTAAATATATGTGTTATATCGTCCGTGAAGACTTATATATCTTCGATGATTTATTGACAAAAGTTCTTCTCATGCAAAAGTGTTCATGTGCAAAACAGAAGAAGTAAATCCAATATTAACTTTCTTTTACAGATGAGTGAGGCTGAATTAATAAAGCAGACTGTTTAAATGTTAATAGCTCAGAGGAGTGTAGATTAAGAATTGCCGCTTTTCCTGTCATTTTCCTCCCACGGGATATTGGAATAATACAAAAGATAACAGGTACCCATCCAGCGAGGCTCAGTTTAACATTTTCAAACCCTCCCGTTATTTCATCCCTACTCTTTAGAACAAAAACATTCAGAAGCATGAGGTCGAAGACCGCTAACCTTGCTCTTTGTTCAGCTTCAAGATGTTTCCATGTACATCAAAAAGAACAGGACTGTTGGGAATGTCAGGATTGAGATCTCCTGCTTTTTTTTTATGGGTGTTATTAAGTTCATTCACTGATCAAGTGGACCTCCCACACTGATGCAGGTCTCTGAGAGCGATGCTGCCAAACCCACACTGTGAAGGTTAGGACCCAAACAGCTGAGTAGTTAACTCACACTTGAAAGGAATACCTGGAAAACTGCGTGAACAAGCTGCAGTTTTCCAGGCTGCAAATGCAACGTTATCAAACCAAAGGCACTACTTTGCTTAAATTCTGTTATTCTGTTTGGCATGTCTTGTAATCAAAGGTACATAATGGAGTTTATCTACACTTCCTGGTATAATGGAAGCTTCATTGGAGAACGTAGATGCAAACAGAATGAGTAAAGAAAGATGCTACTTATACAGAGGTCATCTTTCTTTCACATTTCTAATATTTCTAATATAATGTTGCTTTTAATTGTATTTGTGGAGTACTGTTGACATGATTACATTTCTTCAAGGTCGGTGTGGTTTCTGTTTAACAGGAGCTCCACATGTGAAAACAACATCTCACATGAACCTGACACGAGACCGGCTGGTTGTCTTCTCACGACAACGCTAAATGCAGGCATGCTGGGCTTTAAAGGGATAAGTGAGACAAAATCCTTCTAGATTGGTCTTTGACTATCTACCCCAGCAGGCTGCACCACCTCCATCCCATGGCAGGTAGGGCAGCAGTGGGCGGGGCTATGGGAACAAAGGGCACTGAGAATCAGGAACGGAGGGTGGGGAGCAGAAGATGCTGGCTGGGTGGAGAAGTTTGGCTGACCTTCTCTGGTGACCATGTGACTGGAAAAAGGCTGATGTGGGGATTAGAACTAATGGTATAAAAGTACAACACTGACAACACACTTCACAAACTCAAGGAGAAGAGAGAAGCAGCTCCGAGCAGCGACTGGGATATCTGTGACAGCAGGCAAGTGCAAACTCTACTGCTGCAGCTTTATTCACTTTGCTTACTAATGAAACTGCTAGGATGCTATTGTAATGTATCATGTGATAAGTACAAAAGTAGTAGCAGAGATAGTACATGGATAACTGACAGCTGAAAAGATACCAATGAGAATTTAGTGCTTATGCATTGCTACGGCAACCATTGGTAAACCAATACAAGAAGAAATGGATTGTGAGAGGAAAAAATAAGGTAGTGATGTTCTTGTGAAAAAAGAAAAGCAAAAACCATGACATTTCCTCTCTATCCTGGGCTTACACAGCAAGAGAAATTTGGAAAAAAAAATAAAAAGCAATAAATTTGCAAATATTTTTAAAAAAGATGAGTCTTTGAAGAAATGAAACTTGATGGGGAGGATCTGTGTTTGTAATTTCTAATGCTCAGTTTAAAGAGGATTTACTTCAGGGTTAGCAATCAAAGCAAACAGATGGTTAATGACCTGCCGGGCAGCGTCTCCACATCACAGTTCAGCTGAAAGATCAAGAGAGGCTCTGCAGCCACGGGCTGACTGTATCGGCCGGTCCTGATGCAGGTGGTGCATATGTTTGAGTTCCATAACATGGAAAACCAGGGTGTTTTCCCAGCTCTGTTAAAATGCCTTAGCAGGTTTACCAGTGTTAGCAGTCAGAGGAATGGGGTAGGAACCAGAGCTTAGGAAGGATACAGCTCGGGATCCAGTTTAAGATGAGAACAAAGGGAACAGACGGGGATATTTTGGTCAAGGGGTTTTCAAGAAGATGCAATAAAGATGACACCATGATGTGTTTTTGACAGCAATAGTCTCAGTTATTTAGCAAAAACCTCCCAAACTCTGCATCAAGATTAACAAAGTTAATAACACTTATTTTCGAGCCTGGTTTCGAAACTATCAGACAAGAGAAGCCAGTTGGAAGTCTACATGGAAGAGCTAAAGTTGGAGGTGAAGAATGAAGGTCTCTCCCTTTTTGCACATCATTCCTGTTGTCCATGAAGGGCAATTAGTCCACTGTGGATTACAGTGGGATTAGAGCTAATCTGTCTGTAAAACCTAATCTGTGTAATCTCCATGGATTGGCACTGAGTGCTGGAAACAAACAGGATTAGCGCCAAGGAAGCAGGAGGCAATGAAGTATTAGTGAGACTTTATCAAAAATGTCTTCTGCCATCAGAGATCCACAGTAGAAATGAACGCCAGCCCCCCAGCAGGAAGCGCCCTGGCCCCTGGTGGAGCCACAGGCCCCACTACACCCAAGAAGGGCCCACCCAAGTTTAAGCAGAGGCAGACCCGCACATTCAAGAGCAAGGCCCCCAAGCCAGGCCAGAAGGGGTAAAATACGTTTTTTTATCATATTCACATGCATAGATCAGACCATAGAGCAGGACCTTGGCCACTCACCTCGTCACTTCCTTTTGTTTCCAGCTTTGGTGATGATATCCCTGGCATGGAGGGTCTTGGCACAGACTTCACAGTGGTGTGCCCATGGGAAGCCTTCGGCGACATGGAGCTCAGCGACTTGGCCAAATACGGCATCATTTAAACCTGCTGCCTCCTGCCTTCCTGCACCTCTCCTCTCTCTAATCCTCCCCAGCCGGCCTTCTCTCCATCTCAGCTTGGCACGTCGTGATAAGGCTGCCAGGAAACCCCCTAATGCCCTCTCGTCTATCTACCTCTTTCTTTCCTCCACTAAGTGGATGGAAAGCATAATGATGTTCTTATTTTTATATTATTATTATATTATACTGTTTACAGTATACATACTTGAAATGAAAAGACGAGAAAACCTTTTCTGCGTACCTTTTTCCCATCCCCTTCATCCACCTAGCATAGTCTCCTCATGACTTCTCCTCCCTCCTCATCCGGACTTCCCTCTCTCCCTGTGCCACTCCCATCCCACGGCATTGGATGCAAGCAAAATACTACTCAGCACTAGCTTGTATTTGCTTCTAGCTGCCTGTTAAAATGTAAATAATTTGCTCTATGTATTAAACCTTTTTACCTTATCTTCCATCACACCTTTTGTATTTCCTTTCTCTTTTATTTTGCATTGTATTTTCTATTGCTTGTGCACAAGGCTATTGTAAACACCAAGGGATGCAATGAGAGTATGCAACCTGCTGTAATGTTGACAACCTACAATGCACTTTCACACAATCATGGAGAAGGAATTCCTTTCTGTCCCGTTCTCCATCTCTTTCTCTCCTTGCTGCTACCTGCACGTTCCTGCTTAGAGAAATTAAAGGCATATATGTTTTGTGTTTGCAAGCACAATACTATGGAAGACATACTGTGAACTGGTATTTCCTAATAGCTGAAATAAAATGAGTTTATTTTCACTACTTTCACAACTTCTGTTGTCCTCTTTTTTATTGTCTGAACGACATAATAGAATAACAGCATGTAAAATGTAGCATTAAAAAAAATCAATACTAGAAAATTGCAATATATACATAGACTGTATATATATATGATGGACTTGTGTAACATCACCCATTGTTTTGTGGGTTCTGTGCTGGGACCAATTCTATTTATGTGTCCTTCAGACAATACTATCAGAAAACACCACATATATTTTCATTGCTATGCAGATGACACCCAGCTATATCCATGAAACCAGATGACACAAATCAACTCGTTAAACTGCAGAGACATAAAGGCCTGGATGACCTCTAATTTCCTGCTTCTAAATTCAGATAAAACTGAAGTTCTTGTACTCTGTCCTACAAACCTTAGAAACATTGTGTCTACTCTGGATGGCATTATCTTGGCCTCCAGTAACACTATGAGGAACCTGGGAGATATTTTTTGATGAGGATATGTCCTTCAGTGAAGATATTAAACAAATATGTAGGACTACTTTACTGCATTTGTGCAATATCTCTAAAATTAGAAACATCCAGTCTCCCTGTGCTCTCCTTTCACCTCCCTCACCCCCAACTGGTTGCAGCAGGTAGCTGCCCCTCCCTGAGCTTGGTTCTGCTGAAGATTTCTTCCTGTTAAAAGGGAGTGTTTCCTTCCCACTTTTGCCAAGAGCTTGCTCATAGGGGAATGTCTCAGTGTTGGGGTTTTCCCTCTAATATCGTAGGGTCTTTACCTTATAGTATAAAGTGTTCTGAGGCAACTGTTACTGGTGCTATATAAATAAAAAAACTGAAATTAAATTAAAAATCTTTTTAATAATGTAAAATAAATTATTCTAAAATCAGTCCTCCTCTTTTCTCTTCTTCTCCTCTCCTTACCAGAAGAGATGATGTCCTGCAATCATAGCAGTTCAGATCATAACACTGGCGTCCAGGTATTAATATGATTAATATGATTTTAGAGCACCCCCGCCAACACTTATACTCCCACTTATACAGTACACAAGATATACTAATATACTCTAACTAATGAACCTTATTTGCAGCATATTCAATAAAAACTCTTTGAGGTTTTGCTTACAAACAGCAATGCTTTGAGTTAAATGTAAATGCTTGTGCTCTAACAAGCAAAATTGCAATTTTATTTATGTGTGCTAAGCAGAGTGTATTTGCTCATTAGCACAGCTGTGTAGATTTTTGGATCTGATGCTGGTGCCAAATAAAAAAAAAACAACTGTAGATTGCCAGAAATATTACAATCAAGCCTGAGTATGCCAATTTTCATGGCCATAAATCCACTAGCTATCACAAAACTTCACTCTATTAAGAAAATACAAAACAAAACAAGAACTAACTAAAACAATACTGAGCAACATCCAAAACTGCTCAAAATAAATTAAAAGTATACGGTAAAAGGCCTTAGTCTTACGCTTTGGTGGCATACCCGCCTGAAAGATAGACATCGCCATCTCAATGCAGCAATAAAGGCCCCAAAACCACCTAAAGACATGCCTAGTATGGTACGTCTTTCCCAAAAAAATAAAAAACAAAATAAAATAATGACGTTATGATTTGGACTGAGTGACTAATATGTACACAGATACTTTATGTAAGACATATTAGTGCCTTTGAAATATTTATTAGAAGGAGATGTTTATATTGGCATGCACTCCTGCGTGTACACCCTGCTCCTGCAACAAACCAGCTTAAAAATGGAAAAGGGCCTCTGGGCTTCACACTGAATCTTAGTAGATGAGTGACTTCAGCTTCAGCTGAACACACCCTCTAAACAATGTACGTGTTCAGGCATGAGCGGAGGTGTTACGTATGGGCTTGCAACAGTCAAACCATTCTCTGTTCCTGATGCAACCCTACCTGCGGTGAACTCGCCAATTTCATGTGTTGTGGCTGTGATTTAGCGGTAACCAAGGAGACCAACTGTTCTGTATCCCTGTGACATCAGGATGAATCAGGCGGGCTCACCTTAACGCCCTCGGTTCTCACCCCTGCTGAGCTGTGACTGAGCATCTCAGGTGAAACACGTGACCGCATTATCAACAAATGGGATGCAAATTCTTTATGAGAAATGGGATTCATAAATCGAGAGGTGTGACTTATCATCACTTCCAGGTGTGTGAGAGCCCCACCTATAATCGCAAGGAGGGACACAGCAAGAGCACACCAGACACGAGTGTGCAGAGGTGCAGGTTTCTAACCTTCTAGCTGAAAGTTGAAAGCAATCCTCTCTAGCTGTGGTTTTGGACCTCTTGCTTTTTCTTCTTCCTCGCCTCGTGCTCTTCCTGTTTACTCAAGCTGGCAGAGAAATGAGCACATCATCAAGATAAGGGGTGTAAAACATCAACAAGAGCGTCCACTGCAGCCTGAACTTCAGACTGAGTGTAATTCGGAGGAGCTGGAACTATTCACGCACCCCAAAGGACAAAAGGTAACCGCGCTTAATAAAAGTTGGGTCAGGTTCGTGAATTTGGAATTTGCATGCATTTTATATTTTGATGTGTAACGATTATAATTGGCTAACAGTCATCAAAATAATGTTCAGAGGTGATTAAAAACCTCTACACCCTGAAGAACTGTAACGCAAGCAAGTGATGGGGCAAAGTTGAGGGCCCAGGCCTGTGTATCCAGAGTTAAAACTGCTAAAAGGTCATCTTGAAATCTCTGGTGCTGGAACAAAGACTCCACTATGTGATGGAGGAAATGATCATCAGCTATCAGAAGCGACTATCTGGCTGTCTCTCACCTCTAATCTTAACTGCATAAAACCCACAATCCCGGTGTGTGGCGGCACCCTCTCCGTCTCCTTTCCTGTCCCACGCTCGCCTCCATGTTGCAGCTGGTTTTTCCTCTGAGCTGAGCCCTGGCTCACCCATTTCTCTGCTTTGTTCTGGCATGTTTATACACTCCCTTCTCCTCCTGCGCTCTGCACTAGCTGCCGTCAAACCTCTTCTACCTTTTTTCTTTTCCATGCTGTGACCTCTGTCATATCAGCTTCCACGCCACCGTGCTCGATTTGCAGAGTTTCAGTGCGTTTCGGAAAACTTTTGAGTGACAGCTTTGCAGTCAAACATGCGTGCAATATATTTTGCTCTTTTTGTTTCAGGATTAAAGACCTGCCACATCAAAGGACAGTTAAACAAAGAAGGACTGAATCCTCATGCGGATTACTATAATGAGTATGGCCTTTTCATGCAAGAACCTGAAATCCCTTACCCCCCTCCTCTTCCTCTTTTATGCCCCTCTCACCTGTCTGTGCCAGTCAGCCAACAGCAGCTCAACCAGTACCTCAAATGATACATCCTTGAGTGGAGTGCCAGGCTGTGGGAATGGGCTGAATCCAGTGTACCGCTATTTGTGTGACCGCCGGGCAGCATGGGGGATTGTGCTGGAGACCCTGGCCTCTGCAGGCTTCCTGTTAAGTATAGGTCTCCTCTTAGCCCTGCTGCTCTGGTCCCTGTGTATGTGCATCTCATCCCGGCACCATCGCAACACCAACATCGGAGGCGTAGTGGCCTCCATGTCCCTGTTCTTATTGGCCACAGCTGGGATCTTTGCCATCACCTTCTCCTTCATCATTCGTCTCACCCCTCAGACATGCCCCACCAGGCTGTTCCTCTTTGGCGTGCTCTTCTCGCTGGCCTTCTCCTGCCTGCTGGCTCGCTGCCTCGCCCTGTTGGGCGTCACAGCAGCCCGAGGCTGGGGGAGCCCGCTGTGGCTCTGGGGCTCTTCACCGTGCAAGTCATCATCGCCACAGAGTGGCTGATCATCGTGTTGGTCAGGGATAAGAATCCCTGCGAGTACAGCCAGGAGGAATTTGTCATGCTGCTGATCTACGTCCTGTGTCTACTGGCTATCAGCTTGATCCTTTCCCTGCACCTCCTGTGGCGCAACTGCTGCACATCCAGCTATAGCTACACAGGACCCATAAACCAGCAAGGGAGGGTACACGCTGGGCTGGTCTTCCTCACGGTGCTGCTCTCTGCCTGCATCTGGGTGGTGTGGATCACCATGCTGACCAGGGGGAACCCCGAGTTGGGTCGTCGGCCAAATTGGGATGACCCAGTGATTAGCATTGCCTTGGTGGTAAATGGCTGGGTGTTACTGATGGGGCATGGGTTGTCCCAGGTCGCCTTCTACTGCAGTGTGAAGTCCAAGGATGTCCCTTTGGACTTTGCGGGATGGACCCACCCGAATGCTGATATCCCAGGACTGGGAAGCCAGAAGGAGGGGAGAGAGAACGGAAGCTTTGAGAATGACTTGGAGAACAAGAGAGGTGAGATGCTTTTTCTTACTTATGATTAGGGGCAACGAGGCACATAAAGATTATCAGGGTATATCAATTACTAAAAATACCAGTAAATATTTACAATTGAGTAGCTGAAACTCAATTTTACTATTTAAGACTTACTATACTAAAGAATGTGTACAGAACAACTGAGGATGTACCTGATAGACAAGCACATGAGCACTTCTCTGTCCACTCGTGACCCAGGACTTTATTAAATTATTTAATAAAGAACCACCTGGAAGCTACTCGAATCAGCACCGATTAATATTTACCTGCAAATCAATTTTCATGAGCCCCTGTTCATCAGGCTGCCTCTATCCAAACACTAAGGGCCACAAAGGAGGAGCTACTCATTCAATATTAATTACACCAGTTAGCTCCATATTACTTAGTAGTTACTCAGTATTTCCTCCTTACCTAAGCATTACTTCAACCTTGGTCTCATTTTAAAATGGTAAAATCCAAAACTCCTACCGGACCCCACCAGCAAAACAGAAAAGGCTAACCATGATCAACAATGACATATTCATGCTGAAATATGAACCCAACCTTACAAAATGACTTCTGCTCTCAGTCAGCTCAGCTCTCACTGTGGGCCTTTATGATGAAGCGCATATAATGACCCTATAATTAGCTGACTGTGTCTCCCTTCAGGCCGGAGAACCGAACAATCGCTGCGCTCACCCTACGAGTCGGGCTTCTCCATGACGGTGAGTATTAAAGGATAAAACATCTGACCCCACCTATTCCAAAATTAAACAGCACGACCTTTTATGACAGGACTAAACTGTGGCTGTGCTGTAGTGTAGGATTAATTGGAGTTTACTGAGGGTATTAATTGCAATGAATGAGCAATTATGTTTCGTCATGTGTTACAGGAAATCGACCCCAACAAAGATTACACCATCCCTCGCCCTCAGACCACCAACTACAATGAACCCTATGATGAATATTATGGACATGAATAAAATCATATCTGACTAATGCCTTACGCACATGCGCACACCAAAGCCAGAAGCTGAAGGCAGCTCAGCTCACGCCCTAATCCGCACTTGAACGTGCAAATGTAAATATTTTGTTTTAGTATTATAAGAAATGGGGTTTCAAATGTGCCAAATGGATTTCAGATCCTCTGTCCACAAAACCAAAAACAAGAAGGAGGAGGACAAAAAAGCAGGCTCATCAGCATGACTCAGCTGCTTGAATTTCATCACCAGAGGTCGGACGGGTTCAGATAGTCCAGCTTTCTTCTGGCAAACCCACAGGACAAACTCTCTGCCTGGGTGTACTACTCGGAGATGGTTCATAACAGCCCTGAGGTGATGGGAGGCGTGAAACTGACGCTCTGAAGGTGCCAAAGTGCCGAGCAGAGCAGGGACATCCATGAATGAAAGAGAGGACGACCGAGAGGAATGAGGAGAGAGAAGAGGAGAGAGAGGAAAGGAAGGGGCATCAGACGAAATGAGACAAGACAGGAGGAGATTGGACAGGAGACCTGTCAGCACCGTGGGAGGGCTCGTGCCATCACTGATTACCATCTTCATATGCAGTTACTTCACAGTTACACTTCTGCAAAACAAGGCGAGCGATCTAGAAAGATGTGAGGAATGCAGCGGGTGCCTCTTTCCCACAACCTAATTTTAAATTTTTTTTTGTGTAATTTTACAAATTCTTGTATGATGTGTTATCAATAAAAATTAAAAGCCCTTTGTGCTACCAGAGCTCAGTTTTGCAAACATGCGCTAAAACCACCTGCAGCACACACACACACACACGCACACACAGGTGCAGGAAGCCGTAAGTGCAAGGCTTAGCCACCAGGGGGCAATGTTGTAACAAGCCATAGTAAGGTAGGTAAGGAAGGGCGGCGGGGGTCAAGTTACAAGTTAGGACTGACCTCTAAACCTTTTAAGAAATATACTTCCCTTGCAAGAAAAATAAACCCTTTTTAGTAGCAGCATGCTATCATATATTATTTATTCACTGTTTCATTTACAAGATGGAGAATGAATTTATTATTGCACAATCTACTGTAATGCATTTCAGGGAAGATGATTCAGTCTGCCATTTGTTTTCCCTCTGATGGCCTGTAGTGATTTGCCATCCACAAAAGGTCAGCTCTTCACTTCAAAAGATGCAGTCGCTCACACATCCCCTCTCTATCAGACAGCCTTCTGCCTATTCTTCCAATTAGCCCAACTTCAATTACTCAGCGAGAGCATGCCATCAAATTGGCAATTGGCCTCATGTGCATTAGAGCAATTAGCAGGGATATGAGGTTTCCTGCCACATCCAACCCATTTACGGCCATTAACTCCAGATGCAATTAAAGATTGTTCCAGTTTGTTTCCCCCTTGGCAGCGATGAGCAAGTTTGGAGGTGGTGGAAGAGCTTATCACGCAGCAAATCTGGTCTGGAGGAGCAAAAAGTCAACAGTTAACCACAATGCAGCACAGCCGAGCTGCGCTGGATCGTGGGCAAACGCTGCCTCCATCAATCATCCGGCTCACGCACCAGAGAGGAGGACAAGTTTCTGAACTGTCTGAGGAGTGATTCGCATAAGCTTGTTATCTAAATATTGCAGCATTCAGTTTACTCCCCAGCTTCTCATGCCTAATGAGAAACTCCCTTATCTCTGCTTGGTATAGGGTTTTGTTCTATTTAAAGCAAACTCACTCCTGATTGGTTAACTTCACTTTAGACAAACACTGCAAAGAAAATGATAAGACTGACACAATCATGGGAAGGAAATAACATAATGGTTGCCAGCTCCCAAAAAATCAAGACCCATATCTGAGAATGTGCTCTATCACTGCCTGATAGCCATGAGGTGTAAGGGTCACTCCATGAAAAATCAGTGTGCCTCCAATATGACCCCCTTAGCTTGTGTATATACAGTACTGTGTGAATGTCTTTACCGGCCCTCATTTCTTTAGATTTTACTTCCCGGGAGCCAGACTTTCTTGTAATGTTTATGTAATGTAGTTCTCCAGCTTTCTGAAGCTTCTCTTTGGACACTGGTTCATCCCCTGAATTAATGTCTCTCTATGCTTGAAAGAGGTTTAACCAAAAAAAAACAACATTCCTCTGAAAATGGTCAGCTACGAGGATTGGACTGAAAATGAGTGAAAAAGCAGCCAGTGTTGTGTCTCCACATAACAGACAACTTAGCAAAGAACCAATTTTAAATTAAATATTAAGGCACTTTGTTACTAGCAGTCTGTCATAAAAACACGACTTGCTTTCATTTCTTTATGAAGCTATGAAAAATGCCAAAGATAACAGTTTGCAGATGTAAAATATTATTTTTGCACTCATCGTAATTCCCACCTTGGCGCACATCTCAGTGTGGCGTGCAGCACGTCCTTTAAAAAAAACAAAAAAACTGAAGACACTGACTAAGTGGAGGACAGAGAACTGTCTGAAAGTCACGGCCTTAATAGGAAAAAATCCAGCAAAGAGCCAACACGGGGCCTGAGAGATGCATCTACTGTTGGCCAAACAAGGGAGAAAAGGCTGAGGTTTGCCAAACTACACAAGAACTGGACCGAAAATCAGCGGCAACAGGTCTGATAGAGTGATGAATCCAAATTAGATGTTTTCGGTTCAAACTGTTGTCAAAATATACAGAGGTGGTCAGGAGAGAGGCACGACACTGAGCATCAGCAGTCACCTGTAAAACAGGCTCTGCCATTGTCTGGAGCTCCATTTCAGTCAGTGGTGTCGGAGATCTTATCAAAATTGATGGAATTATGAACGCAGAAAAGGACCATCAGATTTTGATCCACCATCTGATTGGCAACGATCATGCTGGATCATTCTATCCAGGTATGCTTTCACTGCCAAACACACAAGTGAACATTATCGGTCATGGATCGGCCTCCCCAGAGCCCGGAGCTCAGCATTACTGAAGCAGTGTGGGATCATCCTGTCAGAGAACAGAACAAAAGGCAGAAACATCCAAAGAGCAGCTTTGAATGTCCTTCAGGAAGCCTGGAGAACTGTTCCTGAACACTACTTAAAGAAATGACAAGAGGAACTTGAAGAAACTGCAACTTTTGCATGGCTCCCAATACATTTACCACTCTTACGGGTCACGTGGGAATTGATGGATCTCATATGGAATGAGGCACGTGTGAGTGTCTGCACTGTTCAACGTCAGAAAAGGTAATAATCAAAGACCAGTATAAAAACCAAACAGTTTATTATTATATACATTCAATAATAATGAAGAGAATAAACAGAAGGCAGACACAAAGATGGCAAAATAAAACATTGTCAGAAAATACATGTCACTTAGTTTTTTTAAAATTACTTGGATAAATGAGCTTTTGAGAGCATGTGACAGGGAGGGAAAAAATATTCACATGCAATTTAAACCCATTTATTAAACTGCTGTACAAAAACTCCCACTGGGTTGACTTCTTGAGTACAGTGCAGGGAGTCAGGGGTCGGCGGCTAACAGCTGAGGATAACTTTTGCTCCCGTGTCCCTCGAGTGCACCTGTGTGGTTACTTTGCAGCTTTTCAAAATAAGCTTAACTCCCAATTAATGGAGGCAAAAAAAGGAAAAAAAAAATAGAAAGAAAGAAAAGAAGAGCAAAAGCGACGCGCAGCAGCTGTGCTGCGGTCGCCGCTCAATAACGGCACTGTGACTGCAGCTTTCTGCCAGCTGGATGAGCGAGGCGGAGATGTTTCTAAATGAGCATCTCTGTGGGCAGGTTCATAATAACACTTAGGCGACTGCTGCCAGATCAGAGGACTCATCTCTGTGCTGAAACTTTTCACCAGGAATTATCACTGGGCGGTGGGCTAAAGCTGTTATTCTTATCAGTTGGGGGTTTTATTTTCATCTTAAAAAGCAAACCACAGGGGTCCAGACATACCAAATTAAACTTTATGCATCTGATATGACCAGTGAATTACCATGACGACCACAGATAACCCAAATTTACTGGAGTGGACTGAATCGACTGCGGACCACTTGCTCCCCCGCCCTCCCCGCCTCTTCCCACCCCATCCCCTTCCAGACACTTTGCACTGGACCTTATCCGAGATTAGCCGTCACTCCTGTCACCCCGCATCACATAACATCCGAGGTTCTTTCCTCTTCCCGCTGTGTGAACACGCCACGCTCCACCTCGTCCTCCTCCAGCACTACGATTTGAGTTCATGCACAAAAGAAGAGAAAGACTGAAACCCTTCCTCTCTCGCGAAAGCATGCATAGCAACACTTCTGTTAATACTTGTAATAAGACAAAAAAAAAAGAAAGAAATAAAAAGAGGTAACGCTCATCAAAAATACTCACTGGACCCACAGCACACAGTTTCACAATCATACAAAAACAGCATCGCCCCTGTTGTTGCACTGTCCGCTCCCCCTGAGTGCACTGTAACCCCCCCCCCCAAATTAAAGGGGAAAAAAACAAGTGTGAGAGGGAGAGACAGCAGGGGACGCTGTTATTCTGTCAGCTGATGATTAATGGCTCAGCTTCTCACCTTCACCATGACTGCCACAAAGTCCCTCAACTAACCACCCACACACTCGTTTCATTGTTCAGAAAAGGTGGACACTACTGGGCCTCTGGGCCCTTTTGACATCGTGCGGCCCCCTCCCCTCCTAATTTACTTCTTCTGTAATTTGGCCCTGCAGGGAAATGCTGTTGGAAATATCCTCTTGGTCTCCCCGTCCTTCCGTGTATCCCTCATGACTCCATCTGCTCTGATTTCCCTTGTCTGCAGAAAACACCTCTGCATCTGCACTGTATTCATGTGTTAGCAAAAAAAAAAAAAGATCATAAATTACACTTAAGACCAAATTAAACCCAACAGCATCATTATGTTTGCAGGTCAGATTAAAGGTGTATTCCCTGTCTTTTGCAGACACTGCTTCTATGATATTTCCCGGGGGTGCTGCTACAACCCACACATTTCAGAAAAAAAATGCAGCTAAAGGCCAAAGTAAAGGCAGAAAAACACAAAATAAAAACAAAATACATCAGGACAAAAAAAAAAAAAAAAAGTGCTTTCTTCTGAAAATCTTTGGAACCAAAAAGGCAAATAATAGCAAAAACAACCAAGTGAGAGTAAATGCAGATGCAACACATACAGGTTCAGCCGTGCCTTCAGATGCATCCGGAAAGCTTTTAAACTATTCAGAGTGAAGCATCCCAGAGACCATGATGAGGGACTTAGAATTACATAATGATGTGGAAACCTAGTGAAAACACTGCGTATAAATAGAAACACAACTGATAATGAATCCACTCGGCTTCTCTGTGCTTCCCTGTCCTCTGCTCTGCTGAGTTGAGCTCAGACACCATTTCCCGTACGTGCACGCACATCTCAGTCGCCCGGGAGGGATTTGAGTTTGGCCGACTGACAGGTTATACAGTTTCCACGTGCGGGCGTGTGGGTGCTGAATCTAGTTCCACTTGTGTCCTGTGGGTCTTTTCGATCTGATCAGCAGGAATGTCTGACGGTTCAGGAGTCCTTTTTTGGAAGAAGTACTCGGATCAGGCACGAAGACGAGGCCTTAAAACAGAAGGTGCGCTGAAATCTTCTAAAACCCGCTCGTGATGTTCCGTCTTAGTGTTGCGCTTGCAGTAACGACCGGAGTATGTGCAGGCGAGCATTAAGGACAAATTAACTGAAATGATGAAGCCACATTTCTTTCATGATGACATGTCTGTGGAGCTTCTTATCAATGGCAGCAAAAACCAAGCAGAAGAAAAAAAAATGAGGTAATGCAGAAAAAAACGGATTTTTTTTCCTTTGTCTTTTTTTTTCCTTCTTTTAAACATTGTTTCTTTGTGTTTCCTTTTACATTTGGCGGGACGTTGTGAAACATTAGAAAATGACAACAACAAAAAAAGGGGGAAAAAAAAAAGAAAAAGAAAAAGAGAGACATGCCACAGAGTTTGCAGTTAAGAGAACAAAAGTGGTTTCTGTCAGAAATTCCCTCCGGCTTAAAGTTCGATATTCCAGCGTGGCAAAACATGAATAACATCTTCTGGATCTGATTTTTTTTTCTTCAGTATTACACGATGTTAAATAAGATGGATGGAGGGGGAGCAGCACTATGTCAACGTAGTGTTTAAAAAGAGAAGTACCTTATGGTATCATTTAGTGCGGTCTGACACTAAAGGAAAGTGTAGAGGAATCTATACTAAGTGTGCGTGTGTGTATGTGTGTGTGTGTGTTAGATCTAACAGGGCAGGGGTGGGGGGCTGATTTTGTAGTGTGCAGGATCTCACAGGAACAACAGCAGTCCCTCTCCTTCCAGGTCCTGTAGTGTTTTTTTAAAAACCATCCCAAACTGTGCCCCGTTGTTCCGGCTTATTTATCCGGGACACACTCCTGCCATTTTTTTTTTTTTTTTGGTGTGTGTGTCATTATTTCCATGTCGGTTACAGACAGAAGAGTCCAGAAACTGAGTTTGAGTTGATGATGTGGCAATGACTTCTCTTGCCACGAGAAGAAGGAAGAAAAAAAGGGTTGTCGCTATAATCTGCCTGCAGAAAAAAAAAAAAATGGAAGGGAGGCTCCTGCCAAGCAAAGAGCTTGGAAAAGGGTTTTGGAGCAAAGTGAAATTCCTTGGGTGTGATTTGTGGTTTTAGTACGGAGCAAACCTACTGTATCCCGCCCGGTATAAACTGGCCTGAAAGACACAGAACGGACAACAGAGTCATGAAAGTAGATCTATACACAATAAAAAGCTGTCTTTACACTGTTTACAAGCAAATCCATTGACTGAACACAGTTCAGCCGAGACTCCAAATGCCACCATTTATTTATTCTTTTTAAAAATGATTTCAGTGGCATAAATGTGGTCCAAAGTCTTAAAACGGATGGACAAGAAAAAGTCCAGTGGTAGACCCAAAGAAGACCTGAACATGAGCCAAACCACTGAATCCACAATAAACAAAGTACTGTGTAGCACATGGAGGCCATGATGTCGGATTTTCACTTCATGATAGTTATGGATGACAAAAGAATCCACTGTAACAATATTATGATTATCATGAAGAGGATTTGGGGGGAAACAAAATATGGATATCACAATAAATCATATTGCTTCCTCTTGTGATCTCACTATTGATACATTGGTGCCAAACATCAATATTTTGGGGAGGGGAGTTAAAACTAATTTAATAAACTGAATGCATTCAAATTAAATAATACACAGTGACACCACAGTGTACTGAATAAATAACAAATATTCCCACTTTTTTAGATTTGAGACATTTTCCTGCACAAATATCCAGATTTCTCTTGCAATGTATTGAGTATCGCAGAATCATTGTATCATAAAATCTTCTTTATCATGGGCAAAGGCCTTCAGCTGATCCTAAATGCTGCAGCTAGTGAGACAGAGCATATTTCTCCCGTATTGGCTTCTCTTTGTTAAATCCAGAACTGAATTTAAAATCCTTTTCCTCACATACAAGGTCTTAAATAATCAGCCCCATCTTATCTCAAAGACCTCATAGTGCCGTATCACCCCAATAGAGCACTTTGCTCTCAGACTGCTGGCTTACTTGTGTTTCCTAGGATACTTAAGAGTAGAATGGGAGGCAGAGCCTAATTGGCTGTATCAGGTGACCCCGAGCCACTGAACTCTTTTCAGTCTTGATGCATTTATATGCCACTACTACACGTCATTAATTTCTGTCTATGTCTCCCAAAGCTCATGCTTTGTCCTTGTCTCTCTATGCTCTCCTTCATGCGCCCCTCCATTTCCTGTAAAGAGGGAGTTCTTCCTTCCCACAGTCACATCATCACCAGTTTGCTGGGGTTTTCTCTCCAATGTTGTAGGGCCTTTACCTTATAATAAAAGCACCCTGATTCAACTGTTGTGAATTAGAGCTACATAAATAAACCTGAACTGAACTAAAAACAGAAGATAATGCAGCAGTGTCCCACAACGAGTTAATCCATTACTCCCTCCCCACTATTCTACTGGCTTTGCAGAGCTTGTGCTAGTTTACTCACCATGGCCCCCACTCCATAAGCAGCAGCCGCTGGAGCTAAAGCGTGGTATGGATCTGTAGTGTACACCCGGCCATAACTAGCAACACAAACACAAAACATGAGAGATTACTTAACATGGACAAAATTAGCTGGGGAAGTGTGGACTTTGTTGTTATCCAGTTTTGGAGATATTCTTGCTCCTTTAACCCCCCCCCCGCCCCCACCGTAAATGTAGAGAGCAAGAAGAAACGCACCTCTCGTGGATGCTTCAAAACTAAGTAATAACAGCAGATAGATAACTTTATGTGCAAAAATAAAAATCATTGATAGGCACTGTAGAAGAGCCCATTTTTAGTAGCCCAGTTTATGAAAATTATTTTCTCAATGTGGTAATTGCAGCATTAATCCACCCAGCACTCTAAATATATTTAATTTCTGTCCAGCTAAAAGCTTCGCATGGGCCAACAGCATGTCAGTTAATACAAATTAACGTCTTGTCATGCAATACCTGTGCACTGCTTGACATTAACCAGCCAGCAGAATTTGATTAACTCTAATAACATTAAATGAATGAAAAACAGATCAAGGAAAAGTCCTTGTAGAACCACATTATAGCTGCCAAACACACTCTCGATATTTAAACTTCCTTCTCACGTCAACATTTTACTCTCTACTCTTTCATCTTTTCCGCTCCCCCTGTGCACAGAAGGAGCCACACATTGTGCAAACATTGTCTTTAAAGTGCAAACGTTCCCCGTGTCCCAATGACAAAGAGCCTTAGATGCAAGATTGCATACAAGCCTTGCTGGCTCTTTCTGTTATCTTATCAAACTGTGTTACCCAACATAAGTGAACATAAATCCTCAAACTCTATTAAAAGTTTTCTCTCTTATCAAAAACACAAAACAAAAAGCACAACGCATCAGAGCCCCTTAGAAAAATCCACACTGCACCTCAAGAGCGCTGCTGTACAGTGTGGTGAGTCTATGTGCATATTTGTATGTTCTGGGTTGATCTCACCTGTCACTGTAGGCAGCAGCAGTTGCTCCGGTTACAGCCGCAGCCGCGGGCTGGGCGTAGCGATAGGCGGCGGCGGCGGCGGCAGCAGCCGGGTAGCCTCCCTGAGAGAGACACATAGAGCAGAACTGACTCGCATGCCTCTGACGAGGAAGATACCTGAGCTACGGTGTGTCAAGGGGGGCGGGGGAGATGCAACAAACTGACATTTCTTTCAAAAGTTACAAATACTTTTCGGGGTATTCAGAAGACAATTACCTTCTTTAATATTTACAATAGATAAACATACAGTATGCGTCAGTATATTGCATATGTGTACGGGGAAAGAGGGTGGTGGTGCGGTGTGATGGAGGAATGCTTTATCTGTGAGACAGGGAGAGGAAATTGGACTGTCGAAGTCGAGTTAGATTGTATTATTACCACTATGAGAGGGGGAGGTAAAAATGGTGGAAGACAAAATGTTCACGCAGTTGAGGCCACATAGAAACCTCGGTGTCTTCTCAGGAGTGAAGATTAAAGTAATGAAGAGATGCATCAAGAGGACTCCTACAGTTTGAGGACACTAATGGATGATAGAGTGCTGAAGTTCCAGTGGTGATGGGCAATATTTACTTATGACAAAAACAATATTTGTTATTATGAGTGTTTCCTTTGCATGGATTTAGAACAAAGACAACAGAGAGAAAGATTGAAAAGAAAAAAGTCACACACACTGACACACCCACACAAGCCTAGACTGACACTAAAATCATCTCCTTGCACTGAGACTGCATGCATGACCCAAAATTACAATCCAGACCTCCTTTAAAAAAAACAAAACATCCCACTGCATTTGGACCTGATCAGAACAGAGAATATCAAAGCACAACAGAAACATCCCAGCATTCTCTGTGGTGGCTACAGGACACGGAGCAGAGGGAGGCAGGTGGGGTGAAAACGATTATTAGTGGGAGCGAGCAAGGCTCTCTGGGTGAGTGGAGGGAAAGAAGGAGCAGTAAAACAGTACGCCTGCATGCAGCAGCTGATCAGCACATGCTTCAAAAATCATCCTGGGAGGGGCAGTTAATTCAGGAAGAGACCATGTTCTCCATTTCAGCTTGAGCCCCTCTGGGTAGAAGACTCTCACAGAACTGACTAACATTCACAGGACGCTGCTATAAAATCACAGCCTCCTATTTAAAAAAAAAAAAAAAGGAAAAGCGTGTAGTTTACGATAACCTAATATGGGTGCATCCAATTTGAAATGTAGCTTGTATTTTAGTTTTTGTGAAATGCAGTACAGTCAAAGGTTTAGATAAACTTGTAAAAGACATCTACGGTATATTAAAGCAGTACTGGGACAATTATTTCTGAAGCCAAGTTTGTAACAAGATAATCTCGATAATCTCAAAAATAAGCTTTCATAAAATGTATTAATTTGATGTATTTATTGAAAAAACATTCCTGAAAAGGGTAGGATTACAGTACTGGTATCTACCTTACCAAAAAGCTGGAAAATGCAGTGATTTGCAAATCATTTAAGGCCTATTTTAAATGCACACACACACACACACACACACACACCAGGTAGAATTAATCATCCAATTAGAGAATACTGTCACACACTTCACAGGTGTGCATGTTAATAATCAAAATAGAGTTTTTTTTTTAAGAGGCTTAATGGATGTTTTATTATTAAATGATTTTTTGTATTCATTTCATCATTTTGCTTATTAGCATATGCACGTTGGGACAGGAACATATTTGCCACTGTACTGCATCGCTGCAGAGTTTCAGAGCTCTAATGTGCAGCCGTCACTGAGAGCGGCACCCGGAATTAAAATAATTAACTGGAATTAAAATGTTTATTTCGCTGCTCTGTGTGCCAAATCACCAGATTAACAATTTTCTGCACCATTAATCTCGTGCCTTATTCAACAGTGTTTTACTGTTATATTTTCTTAAGTTCCCTATAGACGTTTATGACGGGCAGCATGGCAGCCTGGCTTTTGGCTTTCTCGCCTTCTTCAGATTCTCTGAATCATTGCCACCGCCAAGGAGGGTATGTTTTTGGTTGTTTGTGTGTTTATATGCGTGTGCATGTGCGTGTTTGTCGGTCTTGTGTCTGTATATGGACACAATAGCTTGAAAAGTTTTGCATGAATTCTGCTTAAGCTTTGTAGGGGTGTAAAGTGGGGTCACGCTAACAATCCATTAAAATTTGGTCTTCAAGGTCAACTGCATGATTTATTGGTCCAAAACTGACAAAAAGCCTTATAACTTAGAAACTATGATTCTTACAAATGTGCTGTGTACTGTCAACAGAAAGTTGTATAAAGACTTAAAATATAATGTCAAAGAATAATTTTTAAATAGCCTAACTTGTTTTTCATGTGACAAAGAAAGTACATTTCCTATAGTCTTAAATAAAGAGCAGCTGTAGAAATAATTGAAAACCCCAAACTGCTGTGATACGTGTGTCTGACAAGTGAATACAAACATTTGACCACATCTGTACAACTATACATGTATTGTCATTTTTGCGAACAAAAGAACAAAATAAGAGCGAGTGTCATTTTTCACCAAAACTACCCAACCAGACAAAAGAGACCAGGTTCTCTTTTGAGCAGACTTAAAGGGAAAAAAGGGGGAAAAATGCACTCAAAACAATTTAGTACTTTTAGTTTAAAAGAAAGCTCTTGAACTGGAAAAAAAACAACATTTCAGCAAGTTAGTAGAAGAAAAAAAAAAGCAAAATTCAAAGCAGCTGTAATTTTTAAAACAACTAAAAGACAACATGTTCCAGATCAGATCAGAAGATGATTCATAAGATCAGAGGAGGTAGTACAGTAAAACAATGCACACTCAGGGTTTGGTGTTGAGTTGACCCTACCTGAGGCAATCTGGGACTAAGGACTGAGTCCTGAAACACTAGTCTATAGAGAGAACAGAAACAACCGTTGTCAACCTGGATACACACACACACACAAACACACACACACTCGTTCACTGACGCACGCTGCCACATCCGCCTACAGAGCAGCCTTTGTAGTGGTGTTCAAGACCCTTGATCCCATCATACGATTTCATTTACTCAGTTAATTTCATTCCTAAATGAACACAGTTCATTTAGTCTCAGCTGGTGCTCAGTCCTTCAATAACCAGTATTTTTATCAACACAAATAATGCACAGCACAAAGGGCAAAGGATCTTGTGCAGGTATGTGGCATGTTGTGCTTCTAAAGAGCTCTTTGTCGTGGATCCACCATTATGGAGGCAGCTCTGTGCAGCGCATGACCAGACACACATGCAGAATCACCCCAAGAGGGAAAAAAAAAGAGCAGGAGAAAGCTGTGAGGGAGGGATAGAGATGGTGTGTTGGGTGGAGGTGAATTTACTTACATATAAGTCTGCGGCTCCGTAAAACCCATCCTGATACACCACGCTGAGAGGAGGAGAAGAACATGGGAGAGATAGAGAGTGGAAGAAGAGCAGGAAGGTACAGAGTGGAGGGTGCAGTGCAAACAGAGTGGTGCACAGTCCCAGAAACCCACAGTGGATGAAGGTCACAACACAGCAAAATGGAAAAAGAGGGAGCAGGATGGGGGGAGGAGGGGAGAGAGAGAGAGAGAGAGAGAGAGAGAGAGAGAGAGAGAGAGAGAGAGAGAGAAGTAGTTATTTCACACCCATGCAGCATGCAGAGGAAATACAACTTCCATTTAAGCTCCACCACTAAACTAAAAACATTAAACAATACACTCGTGGGGCTAATACATAATGTTTATTGAACTGAAATAAAACCATAATCGACTATTGCTCCCCAGCCACTCAGAAAACCAGGCCAATAAAGGCCACTTTGAATGGATCGTTTGATGAGGAAATGATGTCTGGGAGGTGTAGTTTTCAGTGGAGCACATATGGAAAAGGTATTTCCAGCATCCCCGGCAAAATTTCATCTTGTTTCGCTTTATTTAAATGTCACGTGCTAAGAAGCCACCAGCCAATTTGGCTTTGATCTGAATATGACAGGGGGTCACAACCCTCATTAGCCAATCATCGCAGCACAGCAACAACATGCAGAGTGCACACACGCGCGGAACAAAAAAACACATCCTGGTTAACGTGACTAATTTGAAGCAAATCTGTGCACAAGGTGACTGCTGCTATATAATGTCCACATGTGGTTTGTGTGTGTTTATGCAAATCTGCTGACAGTAGGATCTGTGTGTTTATTCAAATGATGCTTCAATGGTACAATCCCATCGGTGTGTCACACTCCACTGAATAGCTTGTAAATGGACTGACAATGTGCCAGTTGGACTGCTGAAGAGAGTGAAGTGTGAATAATGTTTGAGCATGAGGAGTGAATGAGCACAGCTGCGTTAAGCAGAGACCTGGTCAAACAGAATTTGGAAAATGACTCATGAGGTGTTGCTCGGTAGATTTACTGAAGCACTAAACAAAACAGATCCTGACTTTTTTTTTTTTTTTTTTAGGTATATAACCAGAATGTTTTCTGTAAAAAAAAAGACACATTTGGGTGCGCTTCAATGCCAACAGCTCTTGTTTATGAAGAGGCAGGTTTTCCTCACCCAGGATAGGCAGGGATGGCAGGCTGAGGCACAGCAGCCCGCACAGCACTGTAGACGGGCCGACCTCGGCCCCTGAGGTGGGCGCCGCGAAACGCTGCCGCTGCTGTTGTGGCTGCTGCTGCCGCCGTAGGGTACGGAAACCCAGGAACTGGAGGCGAGGAAGAAGATAAGGAGGTGAGACAGTAGAGGATTAAAGAAAGAAAGATAACAATACAGGTAGGAAACGGGATGACAGTATATAAAATAAGGTGACAGCATGAATTAAACAGAAAAAAAAGGAGGAGAGGAATTATCTAAGTATAGCTCTGAGGGCTTCATATCAATAAAAGTGTCAGTGAGGAAAAATGCTAGGCGAGCGGCGCATTAATGCAGATTAACGATCACAATGTGACTAGAAAGAAGAGTAGGGCCGTCAGTCTGTACAGAAAGTTAATTTTGAGCGTGGCTGAAAGAGACAGAAACAGGCCTTACCTGCGTAGATCTCTGGTCCATACATGGCTCCCACCACAGGACTCAACTTCCACCCCGCTGGTAGTCACACAGAGAAGGGGAAAGGGCAAATAATGAATGGGGGCCGTTTTTAAAGTGTTCATGCATTTGACATCTGTACCGTGGATATCTTCTGCTAACGCCACAGAGTAACGTTTCATTTCAAGAGGACCTATTCTGTTTTATCTGGGTTTGGGGTGCAATCTAAGCAGACACACCCAGGCCTCCCTCAAACATCATGGTTTGTTAACAAAAAACAAAGCAACTATTAACTCAAGTAAATTACTCTGCTGTGTATTAGTGTGTTATTAGGTTTCCTTAAAAGAGGGTGGCTTGTTTCAGAGAGGGGCTGAACTGAGAACCAGGACCTAGTACAAGATACAGTATCAGAGTACAAAAATAAGAATCCAGAGCTGCAAATGGGCATCCACTTTAAAAAGGACTGTAATGACTTTTTCTTTTTAATTCAACCGATGCACTGCAGCACAGAAGATGAATTCTCTATACGGCCTCTCTGTGTGTACCTATGATGTTTGGATTATTAGACAGTCTGGGGGTTCACTGTTAGTGCAAACCACTGTGTTTGTTACCATAGGGTAGTGTGCTGAGAGCCTCTCCATTAGGATAAGGGCTGACCATCTTCTTGTTAGTCATCACCCTGGCAGTGGCGTTATTCACCTGGGAGATGGAGGAGCCGACAGTCAGAGGCGCAGACACAACAGCTCAGCAGAGGAAAGTAAAGCAGCACATAGTCTGACATGTAAATCACAAGCTCAAGACTGATATACGTGGTATTTTACACAGTAGATTTAAAAAGCCTGCTTTGAAGAAGCATTCTAATTGTCTCCATTCTCTGCTCATGTGGCTGACTTTGTTATTAAAAAGGGAATACTGGTGCCATTTGGGGTTATGGTTTAGCAATTTAGCTGTGCCAGCATCAAAGTTTATGTTTTCCCCCCAATCAGCCTGTCCTCATCTGTCACATTGCTTTATTACTATTATTATCAAAATACACCCATGAAGGTCATACAATATTTTAGTTTTCTTCTGTTGGCATCACATGTTAAATACTGTGTACACTCATATAGAGAAATCTACCTCTGCAGAATAATAAAACACAACATCACTGGCTGGAAAATAAAAGTCAGTGGTGCTGTGTTTCACCAGCCACAAGGCTGCTAACTCTTGTTTATGTAGTATGTGGATGTTTGTGTGTATAACTGGATGGAGCTTGTTAAGGGACTTTTTAGTCATCATGCAATAAAAAAAAAGCAAGTTGCCCAGTAGAGATTTAGTGATTCACCATGGACAGATACAAGGAGCGCCATGAGTGACACTGCTGATGCGCACATAAACAAGGGCAGGGATACAGCAAAGGAAACTGAGCTGTACTTATTTTTTGGCAAGTACTGTGACTTTTTAGGTGTGTGTGTGTGTGTCTGTGTGCATGTTCTGTGCATGCTCGCTGACATTTCAGGCTAATTCTCCGGCCTTTCAATCCAAGACGGCTGATAATCTCCTCTCTGAGCTTCAAAGGCTTCTACTCCGGTCCCTTGATCTATCCTCATCTTCCTTTGATGGGCTTTAAGAGAGGGAGATTGTAGCTCTCTGTAATAACCCATACTGTCAAAGTGTGCTGTTCAAGTTGCACATTTGACTGTGTGGCAAGCTAAAGATTAATGACCTTTTGCCTAGCAAAGAGTCTCTGCTTATATGTGTGTGTGTGTGAGTGTGTGAGAGAGAGAGAGAGAGAGAGAGAGAGAGAGAAGAGAGAGCGAGCTTGAGGAATGAGAGTGCTTGTGTGCACATGCACACTTCACTCCAATTTATAAGACCATTAAGGCTGCCTTTCGCATCGCCCCTCTCAGTGAGTCATGTTCTTTATCTGCAGAGCTTCATTCAAATGGAAATGAGGTTTACCTCATTTTTCCCTCATTGCAAATGACGAGGTCAATGGCAAATGATTCAATTAGCCAGGCCTGGCTACCTATCTCACACAACTGTCTGCTGGTGTCTGAGCGGAAACATTCTGAAATGTAAGTTTAGTCAATGAATCAAATTCATGTCAACATTTTTGTTACAAGGGGGAAATTTTTCCCAGCTCTCTTAAGCTGGACTGTAACACTTAGCTGTTACTGTAACAATCGAGAATTTACTCTGATGATGGATTTGCGCATTGAGGTTTTGCAGACACGTGACCACTAACCACGTGATGCTAAATTGTCTGCCATTTTGAATGTGTGACAACCACCGGCTTAGAGATCGACCCAGGATGATCTGGTAACCACAAATCATGAGGGAAAAATGAGCATTTCCCGTCCGATGTTTGCCAGCCGGTTGGGGGAAGACCTTTTGAAACATGTTGGCTGCAAGATGGTGGTGAATCCATCTCAATTTCTGGTTTGAGCTGCACTTTTTCAAGTTTAACGGATGCTTAGCTTGTAGCAAGTATTTACAGACAAACATGAAAAACTGCAGGCAACCGTGGCAATCTGCTAGCAACCAGAACAATCACCAGGAGGTTTTCAGTGCATCTGATTTCACACAGCGAGACCCGGCAACCTCCAGGAGCCATTGCCAACAAGTCGAGGAATACCATGTTTCCCTCGCAACCAGTGGTTATATCACATCCAATATGGAGGACAAACCTCAAGCAACACGTGCATGACGTAGCATGAGAAACCTCAATATGCCGTTTTATGTGTGTGTGTGTGAGTCTGAGTGTGTGTGTCATGCGCAATTAATGAAACTGGGTAAACGGTTGACAGAAACACATGCAAATCAACAGAGACCAATGTGGAAGGCAAATCTTAAAAGTGTTAATGATTAATAAAACATTCATCCTTTCTCAGCCCGCTTTTGCCCTCCCAGTCGGACCCGGACAGTAAAACCAGACAAAACAAAGTCACATTTCCATATGAAACCAAACTTGTGGGGTTTACGTACCTAAAAAGAAAATATTTAAATAAAATCCAAAAAGAGAGGGAGAGAAAGAGGGGGTGCAAAAACATTTGTTTGACAAAATTAATAATCATATAACACAGAAATTACACACAGCCAAATATGGGCGCATCACATGACCAAGAGTGAGTAACAAACTAAAGAAAAAGAAAAGAAAGAAAGAAAAAAAAGGAAAAATTCAGCCAATCAGCAAGCGTCGGATGCAGCATAGAGACCAATCAAAACAATCGCAGCACTCCCACATCAAACACATACAAGACAAAGATGGGACAGGTAGGTTAAGAAGAAGGGATGCAAGTGAGAAGTAAAGAGACAGAGCCAGTCCATATACAAAAAAAAAGAACATAAAGATGGAGTGAAGAAAAAGAGAACAAGGGAGAAATTTTACATGAGCAAAAAAAAAACTAATAACAATTACTGTTTAAAATAAAACATATATACCAAGGTGCATCATTCAAATAAAGCAATCAGTTTTGGTGACCATTCTCCTGAAAATCTCACTGTATGTGGTGGGTTGAGAAACAGAGCACCAAAGGATGGAGGGAGGAGAGAGAGAGAGAGAGAGAACGAGAGACGAGAGAGAGAGAGGGAGGGAGAGAGAGAGAGAGGGAGGAACAGAGTGAGAGTGAGAGAGCAATCCTCATTCCCAAAAAAGGAGAGAAATAAAATAAACACGAGACACTATGCCAGGCATTAAAACTGTGTGTCACAAACTAAGACCAGTACACTACGACTACTACTACAACTACTAATACACAGACAATCCACTACAAGAAAACCAAATCAAAGGAGAAAAAATAAAGAAATAAAATGGCAGCATAAATAGAGACCCAAAAACAGCAAGGTAAACCCCATATCGGTTTAGAGATGCATATGGTTGCATAAAACTCACTGATTCTGTAAGTGATCAGAAACCGGTTGCACCAGCTTTTCATTCACTCCAACTTAATATGAAGGCAGTGTCACTTTAACATGAGTTGCACCAAAGAAATAGCTTCTTATGGTGAGTTTTATTATTGCAAAATATTCACACCCAGACAGCTGTTGTACCTCTAACAGAACTAACCAGGCCCCCAACACTTGAGTGAGTTTATGGCTGCAATCCCTAGTATACAGACACAGCCACTTAGAATTGATGCTCCCAGCCAGCCAGAGTCCCTGGGGTGTATCTACTTTCCACTATAAACACGCCCCTTTCACTCAACTGCAGAGTCACCAACAGATGGTGCTTTCTTCACAAAAACTTTGATGTATAATTTCAAATGGTTTTGATAGCTTTCATGCTGAAAAATTTCCACCTGCCGAAATACAAAAACACATAGTCGAAGTTAAGTTTTGAAAATGTAAAATGGAGTGATAAAACTCTACCGTCAGTTAGCCCATTCGGATATTTTGGACCGCAAATTGCCAAAACTATTCCCAGCATTCATCCATTTCAATTTAATCTAATAAACGATACAATTTAAAAGAAAATTAAATAAAGAAAAACATATTATTGCACACAAACGTCCTCACAGATCCAAAAGCAGATGTGGAGGTTGTTTATTGTTTGCTGGGTTGTTTGATTTCTGTTTGATTTATGAGTATCACATACATCTTCTTTCTGTCAGGTTACAACAATAGTTAGTCTTCCGTTTTGCTTGGTCGGTGTGCATAACCTCTACTTAATTTGCTGCAGGCAAATATCTATATCAGTTATTTTACAGGCAGGCTCAGAAGCCCTGAGGAAATTTAAAATGCATGAATATACAATGTAGCAAACTATAAGTGAATGAGCTTCCGTTATCACTGCTCACCTTGGTGGATACACAAGACATTACCACCAGTTTTCCTAAATGCTGCTTAGGAGCGTTACTATTTGTGGTCGCATTGCCCACGTCACAGGTGGGGGATCTCATTACGGTCAAGGACCAGCAAAGGACCAGCAAAGGATCAGCCAAGGATCAACCAAGGATCCTCCATCCTCCAGTCAAGGACCAGCTGGCCATTTTAAGAGGCTGTACCTGTAAAGGAATACTAAATATAACATGAGGTTCACTTATGATGAA
Organism: Pterophyllum scalare; assembly: GCA_024447675.2. Classification (NCBI taxonomy): domain Eukaryota; kingdom Metazoa; phylum Chordata; class Actinopteri; order Cichliformes; family Cichlidae; genus Pterophyllum; species Pterophyllum scalare. Next base: position 92,600 of record JAMQGT020001923.1, read on the forward strand.
ATTATGGTCATATTTGGACCACAGTTCATTAGATACACCTCAACTCTTTGTTAACACAAATATCTCGTCACCCAAACACCTGGCAACACTTAATGCATTTTGGTGTGTAGACATGGTCAAGATGACCAGCTGGTTCAAAGCGAGCATCAAAATGGGGAAGAAAGATGATTTAAGTGACTTTAAACATGGCATAATTGTTGGTGCCAGATGGGCTGGCCTGAATATTTCAGAAACCGCCGATCTGGGATTTTCCCACACAATCATCGCTACAGTTTACAAAGAACGGTCAGAAAAAGTTCTTCAGTCAGATCCAGTTCTTGTTTTTATAATTCTGGTTTTAAAATGCCAAACTCAAGGCTTCAAAACGGAAGTTCACAAACCAGTGGGTGATGTCACAGTGGCTATTATCGTCTGTTAAATATAGTTTACCCTACTGCCAGCTTTCTGGGAAAGCCAGATAAATATATGAGAACATATAAAAAACACATCATACTGCAAACTTTAAAAGGTATGCCACAAACATCTGTAAAATTGACTGGATAGCTTTGTAACAACTTTTAATGGTGCAACCCATTTAGTCAACTGCTAGATTGAAAATAAGAGGCTTTCCAGCCAAACATAGTAATGGATGCATGAAAAACTGGTGCAACTGTGCCTGGATCTATAGCAGCACGGTTCCTAAATATGGTTTTACTTTTACATGAACTGACAAAAGATCCCAAATATATATACAGAGTTCCAATTTGCCTCTTTATGTCTAGGCAAAGCAGTGCGCTAGCCTAAGTATGTACATTTGTAAAATCTTTGCCTTGGTAGGAAACACAGGGAGGGCTCTCCTGGCATGTCTTAACTGTCTGCAATATGATATGCCAAGATCCTGGCTAGCCACATGTTCAACATTAGCCCCCAGCCTGTGCGAACGTCACTAAAATAATTTCTCAAAACGCTGAATGTAATTAGCAGACATTTGATGAATGTGCTCTCTCCAAAAAGCAGATAGGTCAGTGAAATAAAACAAACAAACAAAAAAAATTAAAAACCAGGGTAGCCTTAATTGCCCTGCAAGTTCTGCATTCACTCAAAGCAATCGTAGGCAGCAACAGGGAGCAAAGCTTTGTTTCATTTCTGCTGATTTTTATTAATCAAGAAAATGGATGCTATATGCACTGAGTCCAATGGAGAATTAATAAGATGGATTGTAGAGAGCCGTGTCATTGCATAAAGAGGAGGGTGATTACATTCGGTCATTCCCAGTGAGGTGTTAATGACGTAGTGGGGGACGGCCATGTGGAGGAGATATTACTGCTAAAAGATCAGGTCTGTTGAAAGATGCTGTGTCAATCTGTCTGTGTGCGCTTGTGATACTGTGGGGTGTGCACTGGAAAATTACACAATACCAATAGCCTTTCAGGGCATCACACTGTATGGGCCAATCGCATTAAAAGCATTGGTGTAGAGAAATGTAAAGATTAATATTGTTAAGGTCACAGTAGATAAATGCCCATTTGAAGGGTGGGTGGGAAAGGGGGATCAATTTTAGTGATAGATGTTTGTACACAACTTACCGTTGCCGTAGAAACAGCGAGTGGTTACCGTGGAGACTGACAACAACACACAGAAGTCGTCAGGGAAACAGAAAAAATATAATAAATAAAGGAACAAATAATCCCAGGAACAAAAGAAACCTCTAAATGCCCCCCCCCCAACCACCACCACCTTCTTTGCCCCAAACCCGATAGTAGCATAGTTAACAGCTCAGAGCAGAGTATGAGAGAGAGAGAGAGAGAGAGAGAGAGAGAGAGGAAGGAAAAGGAGAGAGGATGCTAGCTCTCAATGCTCTCACCATTATAACAACAACAAACACGTGGCAGAAAAGTGTTCGGTGCTCTAGAGAACATGGTCAAGAAGAATGGAGGTATGGGCCAATCTTAGCAATAAAATAACAAAGCAGCAAACTGGAACACCTCCAAGGAAAAGCAGGAAGAGGAGACACCAAATCACACCACCCTCCACATCATTACAACAGAATAGCAAAGGTTGGTTTATCGCTGCCTGGATCTATTCCAGTCAAAAGGGCAAGCGGGGATATTTTGGACAGATGTTGCAAAAAAAGGGCTGATTCTTGTGTGGCAAAGTTACACCACAAAAGATCAAATGTGTGTTTGGACACTGAGTGACTATAATTTCCAGTTTTATCCAGTCACCGCAAAAGAACATACTGAAGGTCAGTCAAACAAGAAAAACTAGACGGATGATAAATAAAATAAGGCCGAGATGACGAGTCCGGGGGGGGTAAATTTGAAAAACATCTTTTACTTTGATTCCAAATGAAATTTGCAATGACAGAAAGACAAACGTGACTGGCGAGAAGAGAATGGAGGGATATGGAAGAGAAAGAACAGAGCAGACACACAGCGACAGGTCAAGGGTTGAAAAGGGCAAAGTGCAGACTCTTTTTCCCCACTTCTTTCAACCATTTTCTTCATTTCGCTCACATATGAAGTAAACACACATGGACACGCTCACATTTCATTCATTAATCTTTTCTGCAGTGAACCATGCAGTAACAGAAAACTCAAATAAATAAAATACTGTTGGGGGAAAGGGGGAGGGCACGTAGTCTTCTGTGACAGGTGAGCCTTCGACTCAGATCATGGCTGATCCCGTAACTCACATTCAAGTTCATTCAATCAAATTAAATCCTCACCAGTGGAATAAAATCCCCTGAAATGCTCAGAATGTTCAAGGAAATGACTGACTGAAGGCCCAACTGTGTCCCGTGTTAAGGAGTGTGTGGCGGCAGCACCGTTTGGTGAGATTATGCATGGTCAGGCATGCAGAACCACAGGCACAACTTCTTCTCGTCCCTTTTTAACCACACACGTCCATGCAGTGATGACGACACTCTTAACTCACTTGAACCCTCCCCCCAACTCAGTCCCCACTCTGCATGCAAAGCGGCACCGCTTGAGACACACATCTCAGCTATTTTGTGCTCTTGTGCTATATCTGACTAAAACTCTGCGCCGAGGAGCCTTCACTTCCCATAACACTCCAGCAACACAGATCGACCGCAACCACACAATTCCAGAGCAGGGGTTAGTGAATGGGGAGTCTGCAGGGTCCAACATGGCCTCTGTCTCAGTACCATCTCTTCTATGGATGTGTGAGGAATGGTAAGACCTATACAAACACTTCTGTCTTTATTAAGAAAAACATTTCTATTTTCTCCAAATTTGTAACAAGTTACCTGGACAGTCACAACAACAACAACAAAATAAACCAACTTAATTCTGACAGGTACACTTTTAATTATCATTATGATAATATAATAATTAATTAAAACAGTAAATACAAGGAAATATTAAAACTTAGCTCCATGGAAAAAAGAACATTGTTCTGTGTGACCACCAGCTGATTAGAGATGCTATTCACACAGACCAGAATCTAATCATCGCCCAGAAGCACAGTTAGGACAGCTGCATTGTTTCAAACTGTGAGAGGCACACACCAGATGTGTACACCAGCCTAAAATTAAAGTGGCCCTATTATGTTCATTTCCCCTTCCATATTTTTATTCTGAAGCTCAACCAAAGTAGCGCTGCATGATTTACATTAAAAATAATCCTTATTTATATTACTCCAGGCCACAGTGCAGATCCTCTGTTCAACTTTCTTTTGATTGGCTGCCCCTCCCAACCAGAAGATTTAAACAGAGGGTGAGTGGGGTTTCTGAGCTCCCAGCCAGAGTTGCCAGCTTGCGATGACCATATATATAAGGACATCAGCTCCTGTCTGACATCATACAAATCAAAAGTCGGGCTGCAACAATTCCTCGAGTAACTCGAATAATTTGACTATAAAAAAAAAATCCTCGACATGAATTTGTTGCTTCAATGCTTTGTTAAAACTCTGCAGCGCTCAGGTGTCTCCAGGTAAGCGGAGTGCTTCACCCGCATTAGCAGCATTAAAGTTCTCCATCTGTTGTTTCACATGCAGTCTGTCTGCAAACATGTGGCGAGCGCAAAGAGGCGGAGCTGTTACCGAGAGGGTGACCTCAAGTGGAAGTTAAAATATGTGGAACCAAAGTATTTCTTATCCGATTAATCGATGGAATAATTGATACTAAAATAATCAATAGTTGCAGCCCTAATCAAAAGATAAAGAAACCATATCTGAATAGTCAGAACTTAAAGGAGGCTGACCTCTACTTAACCTTATTATTTGAAACTTTAGCCATGTTTAATATGAGCATCTACCCTCATAAGAGTAGACAGAAAATGAGAGAATGCATAATAGGTCCTCTTTAATGATTCTGTAACTGAAACTGAGACAATGTGTGGACCCTAACGAACTCCATTTACAGCCAGTAACAGCAATTAGAGTCAATCTGTGATACCACATACAATATGTGACTAAAATGTAGGTGAAATCATACGTTAATGACAGCCAAGACGTTGCCACCCATGGCAGACAGATGTTGGGAGTGTGGATTGTTTTATGTCAGGGCATACACACAATCAGAAAGACAGCCATGGATACGTGGAGATGCATGGAAGAGTGTATGTTTGCAAGTGTGTACAAGATACACACTTTTGAAACTATATATAGGCCTATAGCACTCTATGGTCTATATACAGAGTAAATGGTAATGAGATGGAAAGAAGCAGGTATAGACATAGTGAACTGTAGTTGGGCCACTTACATGGATACATTGGAAGCATACAGGAAACTGACTTCTTCAAAGCGCAGAGTTTTATTCCAGACAAAGAGAAGTACAGTATAACTTTAAGTACAACAATTCTCTTTCTACTCACTTTCATTTACTCTACATACATGCATACTATGGGGAGCTAGTAGGAGAAAAAAAAAATAAAATACTAACCAACTTCCACTGGCATGCACCAAGAATAAAAAAAGGTCAGCACTCGAGTACAATACAGCATTCTTTTATCAATCATTCAGTCAAAAATCAGTCTAAGAATTCAGCTATTAGGCCATTTTTCAGGAAGTGTAACGAGCTATAAGCACTCGTGTAACTGAATTCATGCCAACCAAACAAGTAAATTAACAGCCCATCACCAAAACTAATTCAACAAAATAGCCATACAAAATAAACATGCAAGGAAAAAACATCCAGCTGTCAGCAGCACTGTCTCAGGTAGGCTCCAAATTTAAAGATTAAAATATTTATCATGCACAACTAGTCTACATCAGCTAAACCCAGGCCACTGGATAGCAGTAAACTCTAGTCACACACGTAATAGTCAAGTATGCAGAACAATCGTACAGGCTTATATTTCAGAGTTTCTGAATGATAACAGAAACATGTGATTTCACTGTTGCTCTTTTGCTATCTTCGTCTCTGAAAAACAAACTTCAACAAACTCTGAAATCATACGACCAATTAAAGCAAGAGTTACTGCAGCAACATCTGCAAGGAAGGAGAACTGCCAGAGAGCATTGCCTGAAATAGAAATGTCCGGCCTTTTCTCCTTGGTTGGAAGAATGTATAAACACAAATCCACTGTTTGTCCTGCGCCAGCCTTTTGTCTCTTCAAGCCCATGCACCATAAACAGACAGAAAGAGAGACGCTCTACAGACTCCCGCTGCTGGCCCACCATGCAGCTGATACGTGACTCGCTACAAGGCCATCACCACTACTGGAGTTTAACAAAACACATGCAAAGTGACAGCTGAAAACAAAGATGCCTCGCTATTTGCTAAAAGTGTCCTACATCATGCAAAATCTGGGAGGAATCACAGAATCAGGTTAAAGCAATGCCAGGAACAACACAGGTTGTTGATATACAAAGTAAAAACTGATGCATGGTAAACTGGTTCCATCAGTATCCATTCAGCTTGCTGATTGACTGAAGGTGGAGGTGGCGGAGGGAGTATATGTTGTACCAGTGGATGCAGGTGGCTGTTTCTCATTCTCCACCACACTGCAGCAGAACTGAAAGTACATAACTAAAAAGGTTCCAGCCTCATCCATCATGCAGGAACTGCCTTGCACACACCCACACATAAACACACACAGACAGAAACACACACACACACATACTCGCCACAAGGAAATCACCACAGTAAGCCCATGCACAAATCCTGGCTTACAATGGCACAAGTCAAGTGATCCAATATGGATAACTGGCTGATTGAAACCCCAATTAAAATAAGAGGAAAAACTCATTTCAAAAGCTCAGCACATGCTTCAGGTTAAACATGGGAAAGAAGATGTAGTTACATAAAAACACACAACCTTATACCACAAAAACAAAAGGAAAACTCAAGTGTACATTTCATCAGAAAGAATCTAGACTTCCATAAAGTGAGCATGCGTCAGTGTTGCTGTGAATCCCAGCATGCTGCTGTTGCATCAGGAGCCAAAAGCTGTCACAACTACTTAGCCACAGCACCGGGAGAGGGGAACACAGAAGGATCCTATGCTAGGGGAGAAAATAAGAGCATCTGACAGCAATCTGCCATGCATCATCCTTTCACTGCGTTCTTCTTGTGCCCTCCGGTGCCAACTACACAAATATCATTCCAATTGTTGCATGAAAAGTTGTAACGTTAGTGTGGTTGCAGGTGGGAATTTAAAAAAAAAATGGTGAAAAGATAACAGGTTAATATGTGGAGGAAGAAAAAAAAACACTGCAGAGGAAAAGTACCCAGCATGCCTTGTGTAGTGTTCTTGCACCCCCAATCATTCCCACCACAAAAAAAACAAATCAAAATAATAAATCAAGTCTTTTGGGTTTTAAAAACAAGAAACATATTGCAGAAGACCAGGGAGTGGGATACCACTGGGCTGCATCAGAGCATATCACTAAAGGGAGGATGGGAACTAGCTAGCAGTCAGTGATCAAGCAGAATTACGACGGGAGTAGAGTGAGGAGACAGAAGAAAAGAAAGAAGAAAAGGGAAAGAGGAAAATTACCTCAATCTTACGACCTTCCACCAGTGTGCCGTGGAGCTTTTCCCTGGCTTTCTCTGCGTCTGCGCTGTTCTCAAATGTCACAAAGCCAAAACCCTGTGGTACGCAGCAGAGGTTAGAGAGGTTGATGGTGAGTGAGGGGCATGTCATAAGGGATTGCTGAGTGTTAAGAGGAGAATCTGCGGGACGCATTTTGACACTGTTAAATAGATGACTTTAGTTGTGGAACAATGTCTGCTCACGTGGATTACCACATGACAAAGAGAAAGATTTACACAGGAAATCACTCATCAGTATGCCAGTCAGAGAATCAAAGGCTTTATGTGCGCTTACCTTTGAACCCCTCTCATTGAAAATAATCTCAACATCCAGGATCTTCCCGAATTGCTGCAAAGAAATTTGAGGAAAGAACTTAGCAAAAATATTAGCCAACATATTTACATCTTTGAGGGATCTTAAGATTCTGTGCTTAGGTAAGTCTTTTAAAGCAGCTTGTGTAAAGCTATCTGAATTAGAGCTTCTTGACACTAGGGGTCGCTGTTACACAAAAGACAACATTCTGCATTTTAATGTGTATTTCTTTGCCTTGAACTCTGCTCCATTTTTTCTCCCACTTTGTCACTCATATTAACATACTGACACAGATCGCCATTAGAACCCTCAAGCACCAAGAGAACACCCATCGCTGTCTTTTATTTATGATGGTTTGACTCTTTTGTCCGTCTCTCCGAGGCTGCCCCTTATTTGGAGGACCCAGAGTGTCTAGACTGATTTATTGATCCCCTTCAATGAGGAACCAACAACGTTCCAAGATTCTTACCCCGAACATCTGCCTGAGGTCTGGGTCCCGGAAGCGGAAGGGGATGTTTGAGACATGGAGGCGTTTGGGGGTCCCTTTGGCCTCTGTCGAGTCTCCAGCGGAGCCTCCTGCTCCTGTCCCTCCTGTACCACACTGTACACCCACCTCACCCTGAGATGTCTCCTCTGTCTTTACCTGTTTACATTGGTTGTGGTGGGGGGAGAAGGGGATTGTTAGAGTAAACAAATCATTAAACATAATTCTTCTCAACTTCTAGCTCTCTTACAGTGGACAAAGGATATTTAAAATGAAGCTGCCAGAGGATTCATGGATATAGTAAAGGAGGACAGACAGAGGGTTGAAGTGACAGAAAAGGACACTAGTGGCAGGGCGAGATGGAGTAAGAAGATCCACCGTGTTGACCCGTAACAGCCAGAAGAGAAAAAAATAAAAGGACAAAAGGAGACAGAGGAAAAGGAGAGGAGCACTTTAAAATGAGAATTGCATCTCTTTTTTTTAATTTTAAATGTCTGTTGCCTCAACTCCTCTCTCCTTGTGTCGCTTCCTGAGCTCCTCTGGCAGGAGTTTGACCAAAAATGACACCACCTATCTGGTTAAGCTGTGACAACCAAAAGAATTAACCCCCACCCACCCAGCTGTTAGCTGCATGGTGCGTTGGGGTGCTTTGCATGCAAGTGGATCAGTGCATGCTGTCAAGACAGCCAGGGTGGTGACAAGCAACAGGATGTCTACATTTGACTCGACTGACTTTCCCCCCCTACTTCTTGTAAAATAACATTCAATTACAAATGCTGTTAACGTTATGGTATATTAAAAAAAACATGAATTTGAATCATGTAATAAAGATTTAGCTGAAGAGACTTGATACCGTCATAAATTTAGGGGGGAAATCAAGTGAAATTGGGGGTAACTTTGATTTTGAATTTCTGCGTTGGAAATTTCCCCTTACTCCACTCATTAGTTCAGTAACGGCATGTCCGATCATTGCCCTGCAAACATTATTTGATCATCAGATCAATAGGTGTACTTAACATTACGTATTTAAAGTTAAATTTAACTGTCATAAGAAAACATGTTCCTCAAAGAGACAGTGGCTATATTCAGAAGTATTGATGATGTTAGTGTGAAAAGCTACTTCTGTGTCTAAAACAAGTTTCTCAAAGTAATATGCTTCGTCATTGGCAGGACAAAGTAAACTCCAGTAAAAATAACTGAGAGCCCTTCACATTTTGTGTTTTGATGTCTGTTTTCTGATATGATAAATGCAAAACACTTCAAAGTAAAAGTCCCAGTGGGCTGCAGGCTGAGTCCAGCTGGATTGGTGGTGTCTTGTTTTGATCAAGCTTTCGGCTTTTTTTTCGCCCTCAGTTAGTAACCCAGATGGGAGGGACTAAGACTGGAATCGACATTGGAACACACTGAGAAATGAGAAGAGGTGCGTCCCCGCAGTTTTTGGTGGCCTGTCTACACACGATGTGTTCAGGTATTGCACCATATTGTAGATACTGAAATTTTTGCAGAATGCTGGCAGCCCAATATCACATATCCTGTGAATAAAATGTGAGCCAGTATTTTTGCATCTGCATGTACAGCAGGAAAGATTAAAACAGAGATGTCTCAGTTTAATCAGATGGGGATGATATTGTATCATATTGAAATGGAGCAAATACAGTGAACCATTTATATTTCACTAGTTTTGGCTGTTAGCATTCAAAATCTTTGCAAAGCTGCACTAAACACAAGGGAATGTAGGTCTTTGGTCGTGGAGCTAAAACACTAAACTGTAAATATTAACCTGACGACGGTGTTACAAGGTAAATGACGGGATCCCCAAAGCCGAAGGAATATTGATTTAGAATAACAGCATTAAGTAACAGCAAAAGTAGCTGGCTGGGTTTATGTTACTTAAATGTGTCTCTTCTACTGGTGCTACAGAAAAATCTGCTTAATAAAATTAGCACAAATAACATGAATATGAATTTCTTAAGACTCCATCCAGAGTTCAACACATCAAGATATCAAGTATGAAAAAACAGAAGGGAAATTATTTCCCTTCAAAAATAATCTGTGTAACACAAATGCCAAACACATCAGCTAGAAAATGACTGAAGAGCCCCATCGTATCTCTGTGATGAGCAAAGGCGCTCATGAACATGTGGTGCTTACATTGCTGCTGTTGTTGTTGGTGGCGGTGGGGGCTCCATTTGCACCAGCCCCTACCTCTGGTGTACCTTGGCCTCCAGCACCAAACATGGCCCCGGGGCCAAACTCTGTTCCTGGCAGCCCGTTTTGAGGAGGGGGTGGAGGGGGGAATGCTGTAAAGGGTGGGGCCACTAAACCCTCCTGTCCTCCTGTTGAATCCTGAGAGCCCTGTGGGAGCGGGGAGGGGAATGGAGGCAAGTTAACATATATTCTCAGTGAGCTTTTTACAGCGACTGCAGTGCCCAGACGGTGCAAGAATGAAGGGGTTAAAATCCAGCTTATCAAATTTCACTCCCCCCCACCCCCCCACCCCCTAACACTCAGTCACTCCCTCATTCCCTGACTTGCTTTACCTCAATTTCTCTGACAGGCATGTGTTTTCAGTCAGCCGACCATGAAATATTTACAGCAAACACATCTATTATTAAACGTCGCAAAATTTGATACATGGTTTGAGATCCAAAGATGCTTCTAGGATGGATGGACAAGTAGAGAGATAAATACAGTACCAAGAATGCACTAAGAGTGACATGTTAACTGTGACATATTTACATACACTGCTGCCCTGTGTGAACACTTGGGAGGACATCTAGATTTCAGATCAGATGCATGTTAGCAGGGGCTTCACTGCCTCCGGCTCTGTATCAGCAGCAGGCTCACCTACAGATTCTTTATAGCTGTTGCTGCTGCTACAGCATGCACATACCTTATCTTGTGTGTGTTTGGGGTGTGTGTGGTGACTCTGCACTATTGCTTGCTTCAATCATTTCTCACACTCAAGGGCATTTACAGCAAAGAGAGTAAAAGAAAGGGAGAAGATGGACAGGGAGAAGCAGAATGAGTAAGTAAGCTGAAAGAAAAGATGGGTGAAGAAGAAGGGGGAAAAAAAGCCAGTGGCCTGCTTCTTCTCTACCAAGCTAGGCAGGATGACACACAGCATCCAACACCATTAACCACTGGTCTGGTCTCTGCCATGGGCTCTATCCGGGCTGGGTGACGCCTAGAGACACTCTGTCTCCAGACAGCCTTTTTAATTAGACAGAGTTACTAAGATGCCGCAAAGCAAATGGGCTCTTTCCCTTTCTCTAATCCTATAGCCTGACTGCTTACTGTTGTTTTGCAGGGACAGCCACGGTGGCTCTAAACAGTCAGCCCATCTGCAACGCAGACAGCTTCCTGAAGTCTGAGCCCAGCTGATAGTGGAGGAATCAGAGGAGACTGCGTAATCCAAAAACGGGCTGGAAAAAAATCTGGGGAACTCGTCCGCTTCCATTCTGACTGCAGGAAATTTAGGGGGGGGGGTTGAAAAGCTGACCGCGTTTTGCATCCAACTGCAGTCTTTGTCACCTAGTGATAAAAGACAGACCATCAAAAACCTGCACAACAAGAGATAATACACCATTAAAATTCATTAGCTGGGCCTTAGCCTGGCTACGTTATATCAAAGCCTAAGTGTGCTTGTTAGGGCATGTGAGCTTATAAACATGCAGTAGCCTGTATTAAGCCACCAAAGGGTGTGTCCTACAGGAATATCCCAGCCCACGGCTGAATCACAAATACACACTCGAAGTGCTGGGCAGAAAGAAGGAAGAGAAAGTGAAGAAAGGAAAGAGTAACAACAGACTGAGGAGGAAAGAGGAATTAGACCTGAAACAAGTGGACTACATGCTTTTACACAATCCTACCAACCAGGGATGCCATAGTCAGCCAAAGACAGTCACACCTACCTGAACCAGTCAGGATCACATCTACTCTGTAACCAATCAACTGGTTTTGACAAATTAATAATAAATGTTATTAAAATGAAGCATTTCTTCCATGTCTTTGAGAGAGGAGGCTTCACATCTAGTTTGGTTTGTACGGAGGTGGCGCTAATGTCAGACGGACTCGGTGAAGCTGTGGCTAGATGTGAGTGTCCAAACACATTCAAATAAACCAGCTGTGAGAGGTTTACACTGAAAGCCTTGAGCAGCACATCCCAACACTGACAGGTGAGCTGAGTACTTCTACACGACATGCTTTGTTGTTTGCTGAGCTGCAAAGTTTACACTTGACTTTTGGGTCATCTGTCCTCACAAAATACAGCAACGATGGCAATTTCCTTTGACATGGTGTCAATTAGTTTGCAGGCAGTTTCGAGTAAAAGGTCAGTAGATGTAAAAATGAATTAAGGTAACAGTCACCGTTAGGCTGAGCCGAGCTTGAGAGTTGCAAAAGTGTCGGGAAGCCTGTCCCAGCGCTATAAACGACAAATCGGTCCTGAAAGGCTGTTGATGTGGTGACTTTTTCCCCATGAAACTAACACAGACCATAGAGCATATCAACCAAACAATGGACCAGCTGACCTCTTATAATGCCTCTGCCTATTTCTAACATGATTAGTCATACAAAAAAATCCCATCTTGAAATATTGCACTATCTAACATCCTGCTGCTGAGGCTTAAAGAAACAAACACACACAGTGCTCGTGACCGTGTATGTAGACAAAGATACCAAATAAAAGATGGAAGAACAAAAAGGATTATTGGATAAATAAATGGACTGGACTAATAAAAAGCTGACGGATGAAAGATTAAGATCAGAATGGATAGGAGTACAGTCTTAGGGCGACACAGGCATTCCCGACCCGCTGAGTAAGGAGCAGCGCTGCCCTACATGGCAGTGTCCTGTATTCAAAAAGGAAAGTGGAGGAAAGGAAAAAGAAACAGTGGAAAAATGAAAGGGGGATTTAGCAGGGGGAGAGAGGAATTATAGGAAATAATGAGACACCACATTAAGAGTTATGTCTGGTCTCAAGACAAACTTTACAAAGAAAATAATTCTTACACTGTAAGATAAGATTAAACAGGACCCACTTATACTAGAAAAACAATCTGAGCAAAGGTGAAAGCAGAGTAGCTCAAGTATCAACTGAAAAGCTTGGAAAGCTTTTTAAAATTAAACAAATAAAAACGAACCGTGACCTATTCATCCCAAACGCACAGCAGGTGAGTTACCCGAGACACCAGAGTGTTTTTTTTACACACTGAGGATGAAGGAGAAAGGGGAGGTCACCTTCTAACCACCCGCATTACAAACCACAGAGCGAACACCCAAATGGTGATCATACTGAAACTCATGAGTCACATAAATTCATGACAATTTGTATATTGCTGCTATCTACAGCTCACAAAGTTGCCTGGCTGAAAGCAGAAATACTACTCACAGATTCTTCTCCCACTGCAATCCATCTATTTTATTTTCCTTGAGTTGAAGTCGGTGTGCCTGTGTCTATCTCCCCGTCCACCCACCCTCCCCTCTCTTCCCTCCCTCCATTCCCGCCTGCCACGCTTGATGAAAGCAAGAGGGACATTTTTTTTTTCCTTCTTTCAAAACCACTGGCTCTCACCTCTCCAGTCACTCAAAGCCCCTACTGCACCGATATGCCCATCAAAGCACAGGCCACAGCCCCATCTCCTTATACAGCCGCCTCTATGTAGAAGCTCCCTCTCCCTCTTGAATGTGGGCCAATTGTCATTTAGAGGTACATCTATAGAGCCATGGCTCACACCCAGAGGACACATGGATGGCTATCTGGCAGCAAAAGTGACTTAACACAGAACCTTAAGTCAGAGCTCCAATTCCATATGGCGCAGCTATAACTGCAATCAGTGATGAAAACATAGAAGCTCATAGATTAGACATAACCACCAGCTCCTGTTATAGCTGTCTGGAGCTTCCGTAGTAATCAGCAGCGAATATTTAATGCTTTGGCTGGAGTGGAAGAGTGGTGGGTGGGGTGCTGCTGCTGCTGATGAAGGCAGGACATGTAACTTTTAATTTAATTAAAGGCATTCATTCTTAACGACTCTGATTTTATAACCATGACGACGTCTGACAAAAATCACCACACAACCGTGCTTTTTTTTTTTCTCCTTTCCTTTTAAACATCACACAGTGTACAGCCTCCATTCTGGTAACGAACCACCAGAACAGCACTGCACGTGTGCAAACAGCTCATTCACGAGTCCTCCTTCTTGCTTTTCTCTGCTGCACAGAGATGACAAGCAGGGAGGCGCGCTGTGGCCGGAGAGAGTGACCTCACGCTGATCGCTAGATTTGCTGCTAAGAAGGAAAAGAAAAAGCCTCAAAGGGGTTCTCAAAGTTAATCAAATCTAGCACTGAATCTAGTTGTCGAGTTGGAAAAGCACGAAGTGAACTGAGGAATGACGTTCACTGCTGGGAATCAGAGATATCCAAGTTGAGATGATATATTTCAATTTATTTAAAGAAAAAAAAAGAAAAAAAGAACATCCAAATTCTGAAAACTGAAGCCGAATACCTAACCAGCTGTAGAAACTAGACTAACCCGATGCGGTCCATCGGTGTCGGCGGCTCCGTGGCTCTGCTGAGATCTGTGACATGCAGCCTGGCGGTTTCTGACAGCTCTGATCAACATCACCATCAGTATCATTATCATAATCACACAGACGCCTCTCAAACACTCACCTTGGGCGACGTGGCCTAAAAATATTAAACCTCTGCAGAGAACAATTTTCTTTACAAAAACTACACTGCATTAAACACGCAGACAGAAGTCAAATCACTTCAAACAAATGTCAGCTGGTGGATTCTGCAGTAACTCGGCCTGCATATACAACAATGAGGGGTGTCAGTGTTTTTCTGACAGCTGTTAAAGAGCAACAGGGCAGAGAGGAGGACAGGACCACCATCACTGTGCTGAAATTACGAGAAAGAAAAAAAAATCACCATCTGAATAATTAGTCAATTAGATGTTGGGCAGAAAATTAATGAACTATTGTGAAAATCAAATTATCTTTAATATCTTTGGGCACACATTATTAGGTTTAATTAGGATGACTGGATTTGATGCCTTTCATTGTCATAAAAGAGAGCTGAGTATTTAGGAGTTTGGATCATTGATCGGGATAAAAATAGATGCATGAAAAACAACCTTTGGGTGAGAGGACGTTATAATAGGGATTTTTTTTTAATTTTCCAAAATGTTTTTAAGACATAAAGAATTCATCGAGTTAAAAAACTGCCGATTAATTAAGACACTTACGTTACAGCCCTACAGTAGTTGCAGCTGATTACAAGTGACTGAGGCTGAAATATGACTTAAGAATAATTTACTAATATTTTTTTATGTCATTTTTTTCTAAATAAGTCCCTTACTGAGTGAAACCGAGCCACAGCGTCCACAAGCCAGTGCTGGTCCCGAGCTCAGGGCCGCATAAAGCATCGAGCATAAAATCTGCGCCAGGTTAAAAAAGTGCATTATGAAGTATGACATTTCCGTATCCGATCGGTCGAGGCCCGGGCTAAGAACCACCGCCACTAGAGCTGTGACCAGCTGGGTGCTGGTGGAAAATATGCTGTTGTTGGGCAAAGACAGGGTGAGATGGAGGCAGATGATTTGCTGTGTGGCCTCCTTAAGGAAGCAGCCCAGAGAAGAAGAAGAATGCAGTGAGGCTGAGTAAAAGATTAGAGGAACTTGGAAACTCCTTTCAGGTTAATATTTCCAAATTTGTTGCACAATCCTTAGCTAAAGCACGGTCTGCAATGTTTCTGCCGCATGATAACTCAGTCCATTTCTCAGCCCGACTTATTCCTGAGACGTGACACGCTGTGTTATGCATTTGACCATTTTCCAAATCATAATTAATATTTCTAGGAAGCATCTTGACTTTTATGTGATTATGGCTCTCAGCTCATCACTAACACTTAAACAATTAAAACTTCCCCAATCTTTCATTCTAACTGATTTACAGAGCATTCAGAAGTGCGATTATCTTCTAAATATCAACCACTAGGACCAATAAGACAAGTGCAGAATTTAAATGTCTTAATGGACAAATCTTAGACTGCTAACACTGAGTAGATGCTGCAAGGTTGACTATTTGTTCCCTGCTGCCATACATTTTGCAGGAGAGGTTCAAATGTAAAAAGCCCAGCAGCACTGACTTACTGCTGCAGTGTAAGCTAGGGTATGGCGTGTGCAGAGATACAGTGCTACACTGCTGTTTATCATGCAGGAGAAGGTATCCTAGGAGATACAGTACTGCATACATTTAGGCTTCTTCTGCACAACAACACTTGCAGTGTTCTGTGTGCACGCATTTGCTGTGAGGTAACGCGCGGAGTGCTTTCACACCTCAACCCGCATCACACAGGCCTCGGGCAATGGCATTTAGAGCAGCATTAGTGTCGGACAGCATCAGGGTGGCTTTGCAGGCGGTGGGAGAACAGTTAACCCTCAGGTGGAGCAGTTTCACACGGTGCATTAGGCCGCCAGTAAGGAGGACTCTGGCTTAGTGTTTAATCTGTGGTAACAAGAATGATGTTTGTCCTTCTGTAAAATGGGAAATAAGTATTATGTAGAATTTCTAATTTGAGAGCTGCAAAACACAAAGAAATTCCCATAATCCAAAGGGATAACCATAATGAATAAAGCTAAGCGTGCAGTTACCTGGATAAACTGTTTGTTGTTGTACCGTGACACTCTCAGCACAAACACACAGGCAGCTGTCTCCCACAGACAAACACGCACACAGAACCCCGAGGATTAAAGACTTGGGTGTGAATCCCTTACAATTTCCCCGAAGGCCGTTGCTGCATGGTGCTAACCAAGTACTCTCTTTCAAACAGAAGACATTTTAGAACTGGCACATAAGCAGCTCAGTTATGGGACCAAGTGCGACTGTAACAGTCTGCATAGTCACATGATCCTGTGCAGTGTGGAACATAATTTAGCAACACAAAAGGGGTTGCCAATTAAATGTCTGACTAATCTGGCTATTATTAAGCATGGCTGGGCAATACAGCCACAAACAAAGCATCAAATTTAGCTTTGACTTAAGTTTGATCCTTTTTTTTCTCTTCATGCTCAATGCTGCTAAGACATAAACATAATTTTAGGCCTACATGAGCAAAACAGCTGGAGAGCTTGGAAGGTTTTCATCATTTTGCATATTTTTCAAAAGCAGCCTCACAACTATAGGCCGTCTAGTTTCAACACAGTAAGAACAAAGTCTGTTGCCTAATTCATCTACTCCTGCTGTTTGTGTTTGTTGACATCAGCCTCATATCGGCAGATACCTGCTGGCTAGCTGGCGTTAGCTGCCCAGCGGGTAGGTAGGGAAGAGACTGAACAAAGTCTAATCCACACACTGATCAGTTGACTCTCGTGGCTCGACCCACCATCACCAGATAAGGTGCCCTGCTGGCGAAGAGAATCCGAGCACTGAAGTGTGTTTTCCACCAAATGCACCGACAGCTCGTCAGATCCACCTAGTGACAAGTTATAATTAAAGCTGCAGTACAGCTACAGCACTAGCGCGCCACAAATGTTAAAACATTTGGTGGTGTTGCCTAATGCTATGAAAAGAGACTTATAGTCCCCAACTAAAGTTTATCCACAGTATGCTATAGAAATATGTCACCCAAAATAGAGAGCAGTGTCATAAATTTTACAGAAGCCAGTGTGACCGGTGATGTGTCACCTTCAAAGTGCATTCCCACATGGGTCTAAGGCACCGGCCCTTGTTCTCACACCCTCCTAGTTCTAATCTCAAACCTCCATTTGGTCTGATTATGAAATTTTAGAGGTCTGGAGGAAGGAGAAGTTTGACCAGTCTTTGTGAATGATCACATGCATTACTTTATCATCATATGTCCACAGTAATGCAGTAGAGGTCTGTATTTACATTCAGTCTGAGGGAGCATACGAGGTTAGCTCTCCACACACTGCTCTGGTGTAAATAGCAGCAGGGTCAGTATAAAAATATAACTATAAAGAAATGAGTGCACCAGTAGCTCCTTAACTGTTTTTTTTTTTTTTAAAGTTCAAGATCTTTTGAAGAAAATAAATAGGTTACCGTGACTTTCCAGACACTGAACAAATACAAAATGTTCTACAGTGTCAGTACTGAATTCTTACAGGAGCACAAATGACATATTACATTAAAAAAAAGGTGAAAAAAGCAGGATTTTGTATTTTCAAATTTGAGAATCAAATTGAAATGTCAAAAATGAATTTGACATTTTAAGATTGAAAAAATTAATTCCAGGAGGAAGAGTTTGGTTTGTTTTTTTTTTGAGAAAAAAGAAGAAATGTCAAAAATAAAGTTGACATTTTCCGATGAGTTGACCTCATTCTTAACATTTCCACTTCCTTCTCAAAATGCAAAACAATTTCCTCCGTGATAAAAAAAAATAAAAAATCTCAATTTCCCCCAGAAGTGTGCTCCCAATAATCATCTAAAGACTTTTTTGTATTAACTCTGGAGTAACTATATACAGATTACATACTGTGGACCTATGAATGCCCCAAATGCATACATGTTTAAGTCTGGCATGTCATAGTGGCAGGAGGGGGTGCCAGTAAAGTACTCCAGGAACTGCAGTACGTGAGTGTGTGTTTGTGTGTGTGTAGAGGAACAACTGCGCTTTGGCACCTGTCTCCCTCAATCCACAGATGAAGTTTAAACTGCATGGACAGCTTGGAGAAAATCTCAGCCTCCACCCCTTTGAAAATGACACGACATGACACATACACATCCATATGGAATATATTCTGACATTGTGTGCAGTCAGCATGTCGAAGGCGTGCATTGCCCGATGTACATACATGTCAACACAGGCAGTCCAAGCAGCAATTGCTACCTCATGTCTGCACCTCGCTGCCATCTCCCCCAATCCCAACACCCGCCCCGAGGCCCAAAGGAACCCAAGACCAGAGAGCAGGACATGCTAGAACAGAGCCAGAGAACAGCTCTCATCCTCAGGCTGTCTTTCAGCTAAAGTAGCACAGACACGCCCACCATATGTTAAAAGCAGCCTTGCACAGAACATCAACTGCATAAACATTATAATCTGTAGTGTTAAGTAACTATTAATGTAACAATGTTGAGTCTTGTGCAAGCACACAGTTTGCTACAGTGTACCATCGGCACTGCACTACCACCAGGACAGAATGTATGTTTAAAAAAGAAGAAAAAAGAAAGTGATTTGTCTCAATCAAAACAATCACAGATGGGTGCAAAGAGTTAAAAAAGTAAAATGAGCAGAGCTGCAGGGACAAGCCCTGCTGTCAGCCTGATGCTCTGCCAACTATCTGAAAAAGGCCTCACCTGGGCCAAGACGCAGCTAACCAGAACAGGCCACACCATGCACAGCGAAGCAATTACCACTTCATCAAGCCAAACTCAACTAATGGGAGAAAAAAAATCATTGCTAATCTATCTTGTTTTTCCAGTTTGGCCTTGCAATATTAAAGGCACTTTAGTAAAAGAAGCTCTGCTTGACATGCAAACTTACCGGTAGCATAGCTGGGTAATACAGCCCCATCATGGTCTGATCTAAAGGAACAACTGCTGACCAGCTTTCCACTTTCCCGTTCCCTCTCCTCTCCTTTTCCGTCTGTGTCTCTCGTTCTCCTCCTATTCCTCCTCTCCTGTGTCTGTGCTCCAGGACCATGAGCTGACGATGGCTTCAGTCCACGTCTGTCTCACACATTCAAATTCTCCCTCGTTCACTCCCTCTTCCTCCTCCTGCCGGTGTCCCTTCTTCTCCAGCACGCAAGCCTTGTCTGCCTGTCACTCTCTGCTTCTCTTTTGCTCGTCTCCCCAGCCCTGCTGCTCTGATCCCCCTCGGGCCTTTCCGTCTCTCTCCTCCTGCCAGCCTGAGTCTCTTCTCTCCTCCTCTCTTTGCTCTGCGTCTGTCATTCACACACTCGCGTTACACGTCCTCCTGCTCCCTCTGCTCCCTCTTGTTCCCGCCCCTCTTTTAAAACTTTCCCTCCCTTTCAGTCTCAATCCCTCCTATCCATCAAAGCATCCATCCTTCCATATAGCCATCTAACCCTGTGTCTGAATGGAGTCAGAAAGCTGTTGTTGCCGTCTCCTAAAACCCCTGGAGAGAGACAAGAAACAGGAAAGGAAGAAGATGCTGCCTTCTATCCACGCACTGGCTGCCTGAGAGTACAGAACACGAATGCGACCCCCACTGCATTGCAGCTTTTTTTGATGATTTATTTATTGCGTGGCAGCCTGTCAGCTCCAAAAAGCAGTGGTAGGTAGGCCAGCCGGTAGACAGCTAGGTAGCTAGCTGCGTGGGTAGGCTCCTAGATCACCATCTCTCTCCTGCAGCAGTCTTCCTCACACAGATGGAAGTCTAACAAAACTGAGCGAGCGCCAGCTCTGATTCTACTACCTAAACCTCAACCTGAACATTACGCTGCATTGCACCTTTTTCTTCTGGCTCAGTTCCGCCACTTTCCAACACTGTATTGTTAGGAGGCGTTTAATTTGCAGGGATGAGAGTGCAGTTCCTTGCGCAGCATTTTCGTATGGGAGGGACTGAACTCTGCGGGGAAAAAGCCCTGATGCCAAGCATTCAGACATCTGCTGAGTCTGGCTAGAACTGGGTCCAGAGGGATGGAGGGATGTTGGGAAGGATAGATAAGTGAAGGGAGGTGGGGGACGGGACGAAAGGAGCTAGAATGGAGTAGAGGGGGACAGGGACAGAAGGGGCAATGGATGCGAGCTAGAGATAACGGGATTGGGAGATAAATGGATAAAAGGCTGGGTGGAAAAAAGAGCGAGGGATGACAGGATTAGGGCTGTAAGTGACGAGGATGAGAGGATGAATAGGGGATGATCCCTGGATTAAGTACACAGGCTGAAACACTGCGATAAACACATGCAGTCACACACAAACACATGCAAAGAATGCACACACAGATGTGCTCTGATCATATCCACGCTGCTGCACCTTGGCTGGAAAACAGACACACATGGATTCAAACAAAGGGATAGATCCATCCAACACTCGCCAGCTAGTCCAAACAAAGGCCTATTCTCGAAACATCGTATCTAAATGATCAGCTACACTGCATAACTATTCTAGAGGACATTTTCAGAAGAACTGCACCTCCTGTGTGTAGGCTATTGCTTGTACTTAGGCTTCTTCTACTGCTAAAGCTTAGGTGTGCAGCACCTACGTCTTGTTTGTACAGGTGTTGCTAATCCTGATCATTTTTGTGACCTGAACATCAGGGGACTTGACATCTATGGCCCCAAAGGTCAGAATGACCATGGACAAACCCACCCACCCATTACCCCCGTACAGTGTGAAGCACCAGAAACGTACAGCAGCAACGTCACCATTTAAACACGCTCGTGTTGACACAGGCAGTTCAAACGTGCATAAATAATATAAGACAGGAACATTACCAAGACAAATGTACTGCAGCAATGAGCAAGCCAATCTTGCTAAGCTAGGCTTGGCTAACTCCATTTGCATGATAACCAGCAGTGTGCCAGAGACTCCTAATATGTGTGCTCAAGGGCAGAATACATTAACAGGGATGACTTTTAAATCATTTATAAAACAATTGCAGCGGTGTGCCCAGGCTCTGAATTTAACACTGAACAAGAGGAGTTCAGAGACACTGCAGATCAGAAGTGATCTCTGTCCAGGTGTTTGTCTTACAAGCAGATGGATTCGGGTAGATGAGAGCCAATACTGCAATACAAGCTCGCTCTAACTAAACCGACTATTGTATGATTCTGTACCCTGCAGGTAAGCTATCTGAAATAACTTGCTTCCTTTCTTTTTTAGCTCTGTGCCACTTTGCTGCCTAATTTCTCTTCTTCCTCCCTTGCCTTTAATCTCTTGCACAATGTTTGTTTTTAGTTGTCAGGTTGACAGCCAACCAGAAACTGTAATAAAGTTAACTTTAAGCCTGAAAGCCAAATTCTTTGCAGAGCTGTACTCCCAAGAGAGATGACGATCCCAGTGGCAGAGCAGGAGTGGAGTACAGGGAGTAGAGGAGGAAGAGTAGAGAAGGAAGAGAAGACTACATGAGAAGATGAGGTCTCTGAGAATCTCCATATTGTGATGCGAGGAGGGAGGCTGGGGGCGAGAAAGCTCACAGGCCAACACTTCCCTCCTGTGGCACTGCCAGAGAGCTGCACATCCCAAACACAGCCCTTAGATGCACATCCGTGTACACAAAGACAAAAAGTGCACGCGCGCAAACTCACACAGAGAGGTCTTTCTCATAAACAGACTTAAATAGCAACACACACACACACACAGGGGTACTGAGCTGGATTGAGCCGCTCAATGTGCTCTGCTGCTTGGAGGTAGATAAGAAAATAGTCAGCTGCTGCACACATAAGGCACTCATTACTGAGAGCAATATGCATGGTGAGACACTTAGAATGAGAACGAAACAGAGAAACCGAGAGAGGCATAAAGAGAGAGAAAAGTGCGAAGGGATATGAACAGTGTTGTGAGAAAAGCCCTGCATGCAGAGCGTGCAGGGCTCAGGCTGAAGAAGGTGATAGCATAATTTTTCTCTATTTTCTAAGAATCAAGTCTTTGAAGGAGAAGCTCGGTCGTCACCAGTTTCTCTTCCACCGATTCCTCCAAGAGATGTCATTTATGAGCTACCAAAGGTGAGAGAAGACTTTCATTGCTGTCTAGATAATAATGTGGTAGTACAACAGACCAAATCCTGACCAACACCAGTAGTTTCTATTGGGCAAAAAGAATGACCTGGAAGCAGACCATCACTATGTGCCACTATCAATTTAAGGGGGGGGATTCTACCTACCCTTTTACGCCATGTACAGTATTTGCTGTTAAAATGGTGGCCGTTCACGTTAAACATGGCCAAAGTTTCAAGGTCAGTGTATGTACAATTCATCTCTGTAATGCAAGCGATCAGGCTTCAGACCGCTCTTAACACTTTCAATTTTTTTTATTTTTGTATCTCTATGATGTCAGTGACTGCGGCTATCCCTAATGTGGACCTCAGGCACACAGGTCTGTCCAACTTTCTGCTCGTGGGGTGCAGCCAATCAGAAGAAAGCTGGCTTATAATGGAGATCAGCTAAGATGAGCAGGGATTCATTTAAACTGTAAATCATGCAAAACTATTCTAACAGCATCCAAGAATAGAGAGGTAGACATAAGCATAACAGGCCCCATTTAAAGTGCCATAATGTTTCATTCGTTTCAATTTTGTTCCACGATGTTCCACGAACAAACGGCATTCGATCGAATGGACTTCACAAACTCCTTTCTAGCTTTTACAGTCAGACTACTGAAAGCAGACATACTTTTGAGTGAGTCAAGGATTTTATATTACATTATTTTTTAATTTATTGTAACACAGATTTGCAAGCAGTCACTCGTGTCTTACCTGACTGTGAGGTTGGTATCCATGGAAACCGGGATTTAAAGGCTCATTGTTCTGCAAGAGACAACAGGAGGGATGAGAGCAGTTTAAGTGGCGGTGCTTTTGAGAAATGAGTGGATGCAGCATGATGCTCCAAAAACTTGTACATTTCAGATGAGATGCGCTCTTGGACAAAAATCTCAATCCAGCAGAGAGCAGGAGCACCTTATCATCAATCTAAAGGCAGAAGTCAAAGTATTTCAGATATTTTTGAGACCTTAAATGATAACTGAATACTAGTGGGGATTTATTTTGCACTGCTTGTGGTTGCAGACATTAATGGAACAAAGTTCATACAAGCAAAGTTGGACCTGAGAAGCGAATGAAGTTAACATTCTTGTGGATGCCGTGACTGATGAACCATCATTGCAGCTTACCAAACTTTCCTATCTAGCCGCACTAACCAATCAAAATCCCCTGGCACAGGGCAAGCCCATTCCTCATCACCCCTGCTCACAGACCAGTGTTGTGGTTAATTGCTCTCTAATTAGTTTTAATTAGATTATTTCTGTCTCTTTCACTCTATTTTCTCTGTGACTATTATCCCCCCCCGTGTCATTTTGCCCCGGCAAAAGGAGCCATTGTTTGCAACAGAGCTAGGTGAGGAGGAGGAGGCAAAAATGAAAAGACAAAGAGGGGGAATGGGGGAGGCAGGAGGAGGACGGGAACAATGGGGGAAGTTAACTAAATGATGATATTTTGACAGCAGTGAGAGAGATAACTCTGGTACAGTCTAGCCTGCTGGCATGCCTTGAAGTGAAAACATGACCGCCTAGCGAGACCCATGCCTCTGCTCTCGATAAGGGGCTGAGGCATGAGCCTCACTAGAGGGAAAAAGCGGGAAGGGGGGAAGATAAGGGGAAAGGTCTTAGAGAGAAAAGAAAGAAAGATGTGTGTGCGCATAAGTAAATGTTGGAGGGTGCGGGTGAGTTTGCAGTCTTTTTAGAACTGCTGATGTTTTCATTACATTTATTTAGCAAAATATTCCAAATCCATTGCCCCCCCCCCAAAAAAAACCCTCCCGACTTTTGGCATCCTCTGAGTGTGGGTCGTGTAATGCCGCAGCAATGAGAAGAGGCAGATTTGGCTTCTGAAAAGTGTCAACAGAGTTAACCCCCTGGCCCTGACCCCGAGCTACCTGCTGCGGGGATCGCTTCATCACTTCAAAGGTTCATCCAGCCAATCAAGAGCAAGCGTGCATGAGACAGACAAACGGCTTATAATCTGGAGAGAGGTTAGCTTATTCGGCAGATTGCAGGTTTTGGGGGAGACTGGGAGTTGGAGATATGAAGGCTAAGACCAAACACAGATGTGGTGATGATGATACATGGGCGAATGAAGAAATGGAAAGAAACAGTGTCTAGACAGAGGGGGCTAGAGGGAAGCAAAAGGGGGAAAGTGAATATGATGTTTTTCTCTCTCTTTTTTTTAAAAAATATGGGCCAGATGTAAAGAATGGAAAGGAGAAACCATTTTTTTTCTTTTGATGCATGAGCTGTAAACTCTGATTCTGGGCGTGTGTATCCAAACTCGGGGCCCGTCCCCCCTGCCTGAAACAGCCCTTTCTTTGTCTCCTCTCTCCACTTCCTGTTTCATCTGGAACCAATTTCCCCTCGTGCCTCGTCCCCAGGGGGATCACTCTCCTTGGTGCGCCGCGCTTACGGGGGAATGGACAGGCTTACATTGAGCGGCATACTGACTGCGTAGAAAGCTGCTGGTGCTCAACACAGTGCAGATGGAAATGCAGTAAAGGAGGGCTGTTCAGAGCAGGATCTAAAGTCTACAAAGCCCTGGGCAATGGCGACGGGAATGAGAAAAATCTTTCCTTTTTAAATAAAAAGATGTTGGGAGTTACCCACACTGCGGCGCATTTCAAACAGGTCTGAACTGACACCGTGGTTTAGAAAACTGGAGCTGCATCAGGTCTTTATTCTTTCAGGGGTGGTAATCCTGCCATACTAGAAAAAATATATAATGCACGCAACTACTGTTGATTAATGGTGTAAATTTGCATTCTCATCACACTCACAGTCAAAGTAAGGGTGTAGGCACTGCACTAACAAGGAGGACAACTGGAATGCCAGTGAAATCCAAACCAAAATTACCCATGACCATCAAATTGTGGAGTCACTGCTGGTTCTACTTTGGGAAAAAAGAGAGAGAGAGAGAGAAAGCGAGGGAGGAGTTTATGAAGAAGAACAGAAGGAGGGGAGATGGGGGGTGGGAGGGGGGAGCAACATCTGGAATCAATCTGTCTGCAAGAGAAGAGGGAGGAGGGAACTGGAGAGAAGGATTGGGGGGGAGAAAGAAGAAGAAAAGAACCAGATGAAATAAGGACAGACACACAGGAGAAAGAGGAATGTGGGTAATAAGAGAGCCAAAGCCAAGAAAGGGGAGAGAAATATAAAGCAGTAAAACACTTGCAAAATGGAGACAATGAGTCATAAGTGAAGAATGCCATGTGATTTATATTTTCTTAAAGCGGTGGGGGAAGGGGTTGAGGGGCTGAATTTGATACAAGTTTTTACATTTACCTACACACACACACACACACACACACACTTACTTTACCATATGGCTTCATATTACATGGCTGAATGTCTTGAAAGATATACATTGTTTTTTTTTAATAAATGAAAATTAACTGTTAAACGAGCTGTGTTGCTGTGCTTGGCCTGTGCCCGTGCAGGTTTAGAGCTGGGCTCTCGTGCTGCACTTTTGCAAGTTTCCATTAAGTTAATTCCATATAGTTTGCAAGCGAGGAGGAGTCTTTGAAGGCGCCGGCCGGCTGACTCTGAGGGCTTCAGACTGCACTGGCAGGGATCAGCAAAAGCACAGAAAAACCAGTCACACACTCATAAACACCCCCAACCCCCACCCAAAAAAAAAAAAAAAAAAAACCCACTCTGACTCCACAGAGGGTAAAAAACTTAAGGGCGTCTCTCTTGTTTATTTTCTCTTTCTCCAACTTGCTATTTTAAGAGGAGACTGAGTTGGGAAGTTGCTGGAGCAAATGGGTAGGAGCAAGGGAGGAAGTAAAAGGAGCAGCAGTGGTGAAGGAACACAAAATGACATGAGGTCAACAGATGGTGAGAGGGGAGGGAGACCGAGGGAGGAGGGGTGAGAGGGGTAATTAGGCAGGCCGCTGCAGGCATCCACTGGTCCCAAACAGAACAGCTTGTGGAGGTGGACTGAGCCAGCGTCTGGATTTGTGGTCTCATATCACCGAATGTAAAAGAAAAAAGAAAAAAAAACACCTGCTCCCACCAAGCACGTCATCATTCAAAAGATTAAAATGTTTAAACTTTCTGACATATCTGCTGCTGCAGACCTAACGTCTGACCCAGTCCTACGTGGTAGGTGTGGCAAAAAAATCTAGGAGGGATGATTTCACACTGCTCAAATGTCCTCAAACAGCTTCGCTAACATTTGATCAACTCCATTCAGATGAATGATGGCAGCTGGTGGCTCAATATCACCTGCAACCTCACAACTCTATCAAGGCAACAAATCACAAGTGAGGAGGAGGAGGAGGATCACCTGGAGATAAATGAGACACTCTCAGAGAGCATCAGAGACACCAGAAACTGAAAGAGAAGGAACACATCGAAAAAGACATGGAGAAGAGGGCCGAAGAACCACGAAGTGATGAATATGTTGGGCTCAAACGGGTATATTAAAGCCAAGGGATGAAACTCAAAATGATAAATGCATCGGAGGTGGTCAATATGTGTGGACATAAGGACAAAGACTGAGAGGAAGTGTAGAAAGACAAGATGAAACACAAGTTTTCCCAGGAACTGAAGGCTCATTTATCATAACAGAATCTTTTTCACTTTACAGACCAAAATGTGCCCACACAATGGCACCGCTACAGCTACCCAAGTTTCTCTCTTTTTAGCTATGTATTTTCTTTTTTATAAGAGTAGGAGTCTTCGACACCTCTGATATTAACTGGACACATCTATTTCTTTCTTTTTTTTTTGTTTAACAATCCAACAGTAATGAAATATGAAGCTCTCGGGCCTCCTTAATGGGTGGATTTATTGATGGCTGTTTCCTCTGTACTGACTGTGTGGACTGCTAATAAAAACAGATGACCTGGAGTTAGGAATTATGCAGGTGCCCGTACATATCTGCATACCGGATCCTGCGAAAGAAAACATGCATCTATGCTTGGGCTGCATTGTTATTTCACGGCTTTACCTGTTCCGCTGGCCCATCTGTCAACAAGTTCGTCCTGATCTTGCGAACCTGATATTTCTTAAACGCTGGCACAACGGCTCAATTAAAGGCATATTTCTGAGCATTTCTGTGGAGCCAGAAAATATATTTGAGCCTTAAAATGAAAAATTTACCACCTGTGACTACTCTGCGGTTGGCTATAAAATTAATACAATGTTTTTTTGCATTTATAAAAGTATATAACCAAAAACCATAAAATGGAACATTTAAAAATGGAGGAAGAAAACTTCTATTAGCACGGTTAGGCCTACTTTTAAACAGAGTAGCTATAAAGCCCTGCAGGCCACTTTAAGTCAGCTTTTCTGTGAATGGTCTAAAACCAGCTTGAGAAGGTATTTTTCATTATTCTGCTTTTATGCAAATTCATTTTTAAAAAGTAGCCTATTATGGTACTAAATCAAACATTCAGAAGCTGAATAGCTTTAAGAATAGCACAAGTTTAAAAACAAGGCCAGTTTCAGTTTAATTTTGGCTAAAGACCAGCCGCAGATCAAGTACACCGACGAGCCAGCAGCGTTGGCGGTGAAAACAAACAAATCTGTGCACACACTGTTAATTTCTGTTTTCCTCCTCAACTTTTCTTTTTTTGGATTTGGAATCCATAACTAGGGGGACTTTCAATTTATGTGTACACTAATGCTAGCTACCGCTACTGAGATTAGCCAAATTAAAGGATGACGCACCAGGTGAGTGATGTAGGCTACAGCGCAGACTTCAGTTAACGAAATCTAAAACCTCTTTTAAATTTGGTGTATTGGTTACATATTTTTATGACTGGGGAATTTAAAGAACCACTTAAAGCAATGATACAAATTAAAATGTTAATGGTAATGGCTTCACTGTGCAGTACCAGACGGTACCATCGGATCACGATCTGATGGTATTTTTCTGCGTTCATTATTCCATTTTGACAAGGTCTCCAACACCATTGGCTGAACTGCAGCCCCAAAACATCACAGAGCCTCCACCGTGTTTACAGGTGGCTGGAGACGCTCACTGTTGTAACTCTCTGCTGAACTCCTCCGGTACATGCTGACAACAGTTTGAACCACGGAGAACTACTTCTCAAGACCACTTTAAAAATTACAAAAATATATTCTAAATACGCAATGCTACACCACAGCACAAACATATCCATTTGTTGTGGCAGAACCTAGGGCTGGGCTATCGAGTTTTTAAGAAATATCGATTTATTTTCATACGTGATACAAGATGAGACAATATAGTTTGTCTCTGCACAACTTCACACTGCCCCACCTCTCTCCGTCACCGCTTCACCCGTAAATCCTGCAGCATGGCAGTGTTGGCAACTTTGTCGCTAGATTTAGCGGGTTTTCAGACCCCCGCTGGTGACTTTTTTTTTTTCCAAAAAGCGATTGGCAACAAATATAGCTACTTTTCTCGGTGACGTCAGCAAGTTTTGGAAACCTGAAATCCGCCACTGTCGCCATGTTTTTATATACATTCAGCCTTCATACTGCGTCTGTTTGTACACTTTGGCATCGCCTGGACCCCTAAGGGTCCCTGGCCATACCTCAACTACACAGCAGAAGGTGGTTTGTACCGTAAGTCACGTGACCTTAATAGCGGAAGAGGGTCTTTTTTGAGTGCTTGTAGACGCCGCATTGAGCGGGTGGGCCCGTTGCTGTGATACATCAGCATCTGTGTATTTCCTGTCTAGAACCGTGCTGACTGAAGGATGGAAGTTTTGTTCATTCAGTCTGTTTACATGTTTGTTATCTGCACAGAGTACTAGATGTACAGGAGTACACACAGGGGGAAGTACTTTCCAGTGAAGCAGACTTCACCAGACTTGTTTTTAAAGAATAAATCAGCCTTTTGCTATTTTGCTCTGTATCTTTTCCGTTTACATTTTAAAAGCACAGCTGTGAGTCTTTTTGATAGAAGAAAAAGGCATTAATTTATTTGAGGAGCATTATTATTTAAATATGCCAATAGTTTATTTTTGAGCAATTTCTCATGTACATCTACAGCTGAATGTTAATAAAAATGCCTGTGTAATATTTGGGACATGTAGCTTTGAATAAGAAAAAATATTGAGATATATATCGCCATTCAGCTAAGAAACATCGAGATATTACTTTTGGTCCATATCGCCCAGCCCTAGCAGAACGTCAAGTGTTAAAAACGTTCCTGGACAAAGTCACTAAGTCAAATGCAACTGTAAAATTACCAATGTGCATACAAACAGAGAGACTCAAATTCCTCATACATGAATTCAACTTCTTTTACTGTACTTTTTAACATTTTGGTCATATGGAATGTAGAAAATATTAGAAATGTCCATAAGAAAATATGAGATATTAGTTCATCTGCGAACAAATGGAGCTCTTTTATAGGAGTGTGTGTATTTGACGATTTGAGATACCAACATAAACTCTTAATCATTTAATTCTTCATATGCATCTTTTATTGTACGTAAAAATAACAATACAATTTATCTGATGCATTGAAAAGCTGTAGTTTATTTTTCACCACATAAATCCCACCAATAAGCTGCACAGATTGCCTGTAAGCTCTAATTATTTTAGTCTGTCAAGGTGGAGCCTTTAGTGCACCGTGGACATGCGTTATGCTGTAATGCCTCATTAATAAAAGCTTAAAATCAAAGAAACAAAAATCTTAATTTCCCCCCCCTATTTTAATCCAACAAATTTTCAGCAGTTCAGTATCATTCATAGAGAGCTGTGACTGCTATTGTGGCAGCACATCACAGATGACCCCCATGTAAGGGAAACACTCAATTGACATTTCGCTGTGTGTGTGTGGGAGGAGATGGGAGCACATGTGACAGTTTGGGGGCAGCCTTGGGGAGGAGTCACGCAAGGGTGGGGGAGCAGTGGCATAATGACTATAAAGGGAGAGCTAGCATGCAAGTGCCGCGTAAAAGAACTGAAATCAGGGAATCCAAGTGCGAGAGAAAGAGATATCAGACCTATCCTGGTCTTTTTATGAATGGCGGCCCTCCTTCCTCGTTTGCCTGCTGCCTCATTATTGCTTGGGTAATACTGCTGTCGCATGCTGAGCGGAGCTGAACGGGGAGGGAAGAAAATACGAGTTGAGCAACTCCGTATGAGGAATTTTAGCTTATCGTTGCTGGTTCAAAAGTCAAGGGTGAGTCCACTGTGCAGGGGCTCAAAGTTCAACAGCAATCATTAACAGCTGCAGAGCACCTAATGTGAGACCTGGCTGTGACTGTGTGTGACCCTCTGTAACACATGTTAACACATTAGTACGAGCTGAACACACAACTGGTCCCACACCTCTCCGTACTTTTAACGCTTTCCACTTGTGGGGATATTTCTTCTTTGCATAATGGCAGCTGCTGACTTCTGGCTGCTTGTGACATGATTATTTTCATTATCTGCACATTATACTCTCAAATCATCTTTTAATGCTCCAAAAGTCTTAAAATTGAAAAATGCACATCAGAATGTAAAAGAAATACTCAGTCCCTTTCAGTTTATAATAATGTGTAGCAGAGAAAGCATCAAATCATCTTTGGGGGAAGGCAAAGCGAGGACTGCAATGATTAACCAAACAATTGCAGAGTAATTTTCCGTTTGTTAATCACCTGCAAACTAATCATTTTGTTTCTTCAATACAGGGTTTCCTGTAGTCTCACTGACATGCTGATGGGGCGGTTCCCTGTCTTGGCATTTTCTTGTCTTTCATCACTTTTACTAACCACTAATAACTCTAACTCTGCCTTTGAAATGAAGTCAGTGTTAAATCCTTTGTTCCTGTGCTTGTGGTGTAGGTTTATGCCTGGGATTACACTTGCTTACCAACACGGGTTGGGGTGGGGGTGGGGGTGGGGGTGGGGGTGAGCAGCTGTTCTTACTGTCCAAGTTCCTAGTCTACTTGGAGTCCACTTTGAGGATGCATACACAGTGGGTGTCCTTGTTGCCGGTGGTGTGTATACAACAAATCTGAGGGCACACAGACATGTGTGCACATGGAGCACATGTGACTCAATGACAGAAAATGCCGCCACCAGCCAAATACAGCAGATTCACACGGCACTAAAATTAAACATCCATCCATTCTCTCTTCTGCTTATTTAATGCAGGGTCTATCCCAGCTGCCACGGGGCGAGAGGCAGGGTGCACCCTGGACCAGCTGCCGGTCTGTCACAGGTCTAACACAGAGAGACAGACAACTGCAAATATGGCCAATCAGCCTAACCCCACTAACTGCACATCTTTGGACTGTGGGAGAAAGCCGGAGTACCCGGAGAGAACCCATGCAGACACAGGGCAGATAGTGGGTTAGAACCCAGGACCTTCTTGTTGTGAGGCAACAGTGCTAAACACTGCACCACCGTGCTGCCCTAAAATGAAACAAGGTCACATAAATTAGGTAAACAAAGAATCTGTAACTGTTCACATTTACTTCTTTTTGATATATTTATACATTTGTATTTTTTTTCTCCTGGGGCTTCTTGGGGGTGAGGAAAAAGGAGATAAAATAATGGTGGGGTATATGTGAAATTGTTGTGATGCCATCTTTATAGCCAAGGTAATGAGACTTTTCAAACTTTTTGTTGTAATTTACTTGCACACCCCGGCCTGCAGGGTATTCTTTAATGTCCGTTTTTTTTTCAGACAACTATCATCTTCCACATTTGCAACATAATGAGCTCGGCTAAATTTATTCCCGAGCTCCTCAGCAGACTAAAGTTTAACTGCAGTTGTTCCACAGAAAATAATGACGCCCGGTGTAATGGATACCGCTTGTGGTGAACATTATGAAACAAAAACCGTTCACTATTGGTAATAATCTTTTTCAGTGATCTGTTCATACGTAATGCCCCCACCCACCCCACCCCGGCCCATTAAAGCGATCGGTCTGGTTAATGCCCTCTCCTAAATGAGCTTTGATCTCGTTAGCGCGACACAAAGCCTCTTTACTGCCAACGATAGGACAAATCGGATCTCTGAAAAACACAGAGAGGGAGAGCTGGATACTGTACTCCCACTACCTCTGAGTAGACCACAGCACTGCCTCAAGGGGAAGCATCAATAAGACCAACGGAGTGTAGCAAAAATACAAAGAGAGAGTATAGCAGGAGATGAAGGGTAAAAAGGGAAAAAAACATGAGAGGAGAAAAAGAGACAACACACATAGAGCTGGGAAAAAAAGAAATGGATATTACACAGATTTGAGTGATGGGAGATGTGCTGAGAAATGAAGACATTATCAAAGATGGCAGTGGGGGAGATAGATGGGGCAGCATAGAGGAAAAGTGAATGGGGGGAGGGTGGTTTGCCTCACTGGCACGCTGAAAGCCTGCAAACCAGGAGTCAATTAGCAATCTGGAAATATGCCTGGGGGAGGCAGGAGGGGGACAAATCAAAGGACAGATAAGGGGGAGGGGGTCTGCAGTTTGTATGAGATGGGGCGGGGGAGGAGAGCAGGAACAACAAAACAGAGGAGGCTGCACTCTCATTTATTATTACAGTCCTGATTTAAAATCAGTCTGCCTGGAAGGTCAGCAATCTACTAGCTTGAGCTCGCTGTGGGAACCCTATAGTAACTGCTGGCTGCATTTAGTTCAAGGAGCATCCACTGAACTCATCATCTCCATCCTGAGCAGCCATGCAGCGACAGAGAGCTACTCAATATATCCCTTCAATGTCACTTTTCAATTTATTTTTCCCTTTGCATAGTGTTACTGAGCTGATTATCATCATTCAGACCCTGTCCTCATGCTTATCTCTCCCCTAACTGATGGTGTCATGCCTGCCATCCATCACTTTCCTCGCATACTTTATCATGACGCGTGATGGAAGCAAACTAGAGGCTTAGATTTTCACTCTGCCCTCTGTCTCCTTTATCGCCCCCCACCCCCATATCTGTCAGTCCCCAGTCACACCTCTTTTCCTCTCCTCTAATCCGCTCACACATTGTGCCCAATTAAACCACAATCTTTCCTTTCCTTTCTTTATCCTGCACCTCCATGAGCCCCCTTCAGTACACTCTCTTTTTCTCTCTATATTCATAAGCCTCATCACCCCTTTCATTCCATTTACACAACCCCACCCCAACCCTAACCTCAGTGCCCAGCAATCAATACAACCGATAGACAGCAAGAACCCTCCCCATGCCGCCCTGCTCATTGTCACATCATCTTTGCCAGCGGGCTATAACCTTTCCTCATCATCAACATCCATCCTCTGTGAGGCTCACTGAGCATCGCAGCATTACGCTGGACCTATCAGTCTTTGCAGCAGGTCAGCTGCACAGCCCATTCAAGCATTTTACCAGTTCCCCAGGATTCAATTACCTGCAGACGACCTCAAGTTGTGTCCGCCTGCCCTTCGACTACCGGTAGAGCCGTTTCCCTGAACTAAAATACCAGACGTCAGCTGAAAATTTTCCCTTGTACTAATGCATTATAGGGGCACTTCAAAGCATATGTGTGTAGGTGTAGGAATGATGCGTGGTGTGTGTGTGTTTGCAAGAGAGAAATAAATAGCAATAGATCCAGGCAGAACAAGCGAGAGGTGCACCCTGCGCCTCGGCAGTCTTCTAGTGGACTGTAACATACACTGATTGGTCCGGAGACGCAGGAATGGTCACTGATCCTTTGCTGTCTCAGCAGTCAAGTCATGGAAGCAAGGGAAGACCTGTGTTAAGGAGGGCCCCCCTGAGACCCCTTGCTCCTTCAGGCTCCAGAAAAAAAGGCTCTGTTCTTTGTCTTTCACTGTGGTGACCCCTCCCCCAATCCTTGTCTGCCTCTCTCTTTTAACACCTAGCAAATGTGGAGGGGGGGCACGGAGCCTTTAATGGAACATGCCATGTGTAAGTCAGGAATTCTGGAGACCCACTGAAAAATTATCAACACAGTTCCGAGTAATTTCATCCATGTAAACATAAAAATATACTATCACTTGCAACATGTGACAAAGCACTGGTTACCCTCTGTGAGGCAGGCTCGATGAATGGCTCTGATCTTTGCTGTGGTGTCTGGGACTGTCATAGCAATGGAGCCTGGATCATATTACCTTTGTCTGGTTTGGTCAGAGGAGCCCCAAGAGCACAGCAAGCCACAATAATCACAGCAAGCAATGTTTTTACTACTGGGACACTTTTCCTGCTTTTCATTTGTTTTAATTAAAGGATTTGGTGTTTGTTGCAATGATGCATGATTGTCTAGAGAGAAAAAAGAGGCATGACAAAAACATTATCATCCCTCCTAGATGAGGTTTAGAAACAAACAAACATACACACACACACAAAAAAAACAAATTAGCGAAGAAGGAAAAGGAGGACGGATGGTACTCTGAGCTCAGTGTGAGCAGCACTGTAACAGACGGAAACAAGACGAAACAGATGTGAGAAACAGATCCTTTGTGTTTACACGGCATTCATACCTGTCCAATGTCACCAACAACAACACTCCCGGTCCCGTCTATCCTTGGTCTTTTGCACTCCGCCCCGGACAAGTCAGTAAGGGCAGCGGCAGTCTGAGCGTCGGGCTCCGGATCTCCTCGCTTCATCCCCCGGACTACGGCTGGACCCCCGGCCGCGTTTGCATGGGGTCCGGCTGCTGTATCAATGTCCCTTTCCCGGTCCATTATTCCCCGACTAACGGGTAGCATAATAGATGCAACGTCGGTCGACATTAACATTGGACGGGAGACAGTCACCAATCAAAAGTCTCTCTCTCTCTCTTTCTTTTTTTACCTTTGCCTTTTCCTTTTTGTGGTTCGTCCACGGCTCGATATTCACAATGGATTTGGCTGTTCCCAAGACGAGCAGACGGATAATACTGAACGGATTTTCATCAATATATATACAGAAGCTTGCACTGTTTATTGTCTAACTTAGCGTTAGCTACGCGAGACAGACCTTTCCCACCATGGCAGAATCCCACACAAAGCACATTAAGTAGTTTTCCCTTTTCCCAAAAAGAAAAACGACGGCAGTGACCTATTTTAATAAAGATCACACGTCCGACTCTCGGATGTCTGCCGAGCTAATTAGCTAGCTAACATCAGCTAGCCTGCTAGCATTACATTCCGCTAGCTCTCTGTATAAATGTGGCTCGGAGAGCACTCTCGCTGCCAAGAATAGAAAATGTTGGAAATTAGCTTCGCGTAATACTACTCCTTCTACGGGGCCAGCCAGTCCCCGCTCCTCTCGCCCCTAAACCTGTGTTTTTTAGGGTTCTTTTTTCTGTTTTGCAGTAAAGCCCTCTGTGGTTCCTACGAGCTTTCTCCTTGATTTCACTCCCTTCTTGCCCGTTCCCTCGCCGCGGTCTGCCGCGGATGAGTCTTGGCGTGCGTACCTTGGCTACCGACGAACACGATTTCCTCTGGTCTGAGTCCCAGTTGGTGTAACTCGTAAGTGTGGAGGGAGCCCGAGTGTGCTGATCTGTGGTCAGATTTGCTCGTGCGTACCGGGCTCACAGGAACGGGACAGGGAGGTAAGGCGGGCTGGTCTGAGGTCTGCCTTTCCCCGGTCTCCTTCTCCTCCTTTTTTCTCCTGATCCCTCCACCACCACCACCACCACGTCCACCTCCACCACCCCACAGCTCCTCCTCTACCCTCAGTTATTTTCATTTTTAGCCGAATTAATGTGAAAATGGCCCTATTTTGCAGATCATGACGAAGCTAAAAAGCTTAATTATGCACGAAATTACCTAAAATCTAAGAAGAAAAAATTAAATAATATTGAAATAAGTAAAGAAGAGAAAAAAACCCTCAAATCTAACTGTAAAAAATAACATTTTACAGTCATTTTACTTTTTGACACTTTTGAATTTTTAAATCTATAATAGTAATAATTTTATTATTGTGAGGCAACTGCACCCATTGCGACACAGTTTTGCAGCATAGTGTGTCTTTAATATTGGCAAAAAAGAAGTTGCATAACCAAGTAAATTAAAACAAAGCCGCTAATATCCAACGGCTTTACGCACTTAAATAATACAGAGAGAACAGAATACATCAAAAGAGCCGAAAACGGGCCGTTACACTTTCTATTTTTTAAAGGAATGATGTACCTTACAGTCACATTTCTTAATGTTGTTGCGCCCCCTTGTGGGTCCGAAGGGAAACCTTTTCATCTTGACTCCCGTGATCTGATGGCACATAATTCACACAAAAAGCAACACTAATCAAATACATCTGCTGATGTGAAGAAATGTTTACAGTGGCCAACTGGGAGAAGTGGGACACATCAAAAACAGAACCGTATGCACATACTTGAGCCATAAAACCTGCACTAACTCCTCACTCCTCACAGTCACTTTTTGGCCAACTGTCTGTGTGTAAATATGTGTCATAGAGGAGGTATTGTGTGTGTAAGCAGCAGAAAGTGTATCATATTGCGTGTGTGCGTTTGTTTTTCCCTTTATCTCTGTGACTCACTCTAACAACCTTGTCTCTACCTGTTTCTCTGCCACCCACTGAACCAGCAGTGATGGACGGCGGTGAGGTCAAATCACTCCACCCCGCTGCCTGTTTCCTATCAGAGCCAGAGGGAGCCATTACTCAGCTATTACTACCACCGCAGACCTCACAGATATCGAAAAGACATTGGTTGTGGGAAAAATATACCACAATATCCGTTATGGGAAATGATGCTTGACTGAAATCATTCTTCTGAAAGTTTGATCTTTGAATGTCCTCTGACCCAGGTGGTTACTTTGTGTTTGACACATTAGATCAAGCTGGTTAAGAGGTCACATGGCATTTCACAGCCAGGGATTTTCACACACAAACATTTCTAGGGTTTATAGAGATTGGTTTGTAAAACAGAAAATATCCAGTGAGCAGCAGTTCTCTGGGTGAAAACGCCTCATTGATGTCAGAGGTCAGAGGAGAATGGCCAGACTGCTTAGGAAGGCAACAGTGACTCAAATAACTACTCGCTACAACCAAAGTACGCAGAAGAGCATCTCTGAACGTACACGTTGAACCTTGAAGTAGCTGCAGCAGCAGAGGACCACACTGGGTGACACTCCTCTCAGCTAAGACATTGAGGCTGCGATACATACATACATTTGGAAAAGTGTAAACAACATGAAAGCATGGATCCATCCTGCCTTGGATCAGAGGTTTTGGCTGCAGGTGGTGGTGTAATAGTGTTGGGGATATTTTCTTGACATATTTTGGGCCCCTTAGTACCAAGTGAGCATCATTTAAACACCACAGCCTGCCTGAGTATTGTTGCTGATTACATCCATCCCTTCATGACCACAGTGTACCCATCTTCTGATGGCTAATAATAATAATAAAATAATTGTTTTCTGACCTGTTTTTAATCCTGAATTTCAGAGCATTGGTCTTTTTAAAATCATATCCACCTGTGTTTACACAACAACCAGCAGCAACATCGCAGAGCATCACAGAGGCACACATGCAGGGATATTGACTTATTTATTTTTTTTATGATTTATTTATTGAGGAAAGTTTCCTTGTTTCCTTCTCTTCCACCTTCTCCTCCTGCAGTACTTTCTGAACTTCCACCAGTTCCTTCTTTACAATTTCAATTTTGTTCCCTTCCTCCTGGATTTGCTTTTTCACCTCTTCCAGTTCAAATTTGGACTTCCATCAATGTCTTCTTTTCATTTTTAATATCCTTCACTGACTCTTCAGCTTCCTTCTTTGCACTCAGCATATCAAGCTCCTCGCTGTAGGATGCTACGGCCTTTTTGAGTTTGTCTGTTGTCGCCCTGTTCTCGAACAGGATGTTCTAACAGATAGTTGTGTAGTCTGGCTAGTTGTGTTTTGGTAGTTTGGAAAGTGCTGAAACTGAGAGCTTGTGTGACATCAGAGTTCTATTTCTTCTAAAGTTTGAATCAAACACCACCTAAAAAAGGACACAACTGTCAGGTGCTGTAACCACCAAAACGCTCCTGTAGCTGAGCAACAACAGCTGTTGTTGACCATGATCTGGTCACAGCTGTTGGACCCCTGGATTTAACATCGCGGATGTTTCTGTAGTATTTCTGGTCTTTTTTTGGGGGGGGGGTAGGACTCATGTTCATTTAAACTCTTATTGAGTCTGACTCAAAACAAGAATTACAGGCAACTTAATCTTAAGATAAGAAAACCAGCAATTACACCAATTTTAGACTCTAGAAAACTTGAGAAAACCTGTCCTAATGTAGGACATCCTTTTTCTTCTGGCTTCTCCGTGACTCAGATCTTAACAGTCATTTGTATGTGTGTGCATGGCTGGGATAATTACTTTTACCAGAAAGTATTCAATGATAATTCATGTGCAACTTTGGTCTTTTGTTTTCAGCAGTAGGTCAAAAAGTCTCATTACTACTGAAAGACCCGCAATGAAGAACTACTTGCTGATTAATATGATAGCGCTTTGAACCTTTTCACATGTTGTCATATGACAACCACAAACAAGGAGAAAGCTCCATCCAAACAAACCTAAATGTATTTTATTGGGATTTTATGTGATTAGACCAACACTGACTAGCCCATATTTGTGAAGTGGAAGGAAAATGATGCACGGTGTTCAAAAAATTTCAAATGAAAATCTGAGGTATGGCGTATATTCATGTTAAGTCCCCCCCTTCCCCAAAATCAATGC
This sequence comes from Pterophyllum scalare, assembly GCA_024447675.2. NCBI lineage: Eukaryota > Metazoa > Chordata > Actinopteri > Cichliformes > Cichlidae > Pterophyllum > Pterophyllum scalare. The sequence goes on from JAMQGT020001923.1 coordinate 131,647, forward strand.
TTTGTTGGACCACCTTTTGCTGCAATTACACAACTACAGACTACAATTTTTTCCCCATTCTTCTGTGGAAAATGGCTTCAGTTCAGTCAGATTGGGTGGAAAGCACCCATGAACAGCAATTTTATCTTACTGAGAACTGATTCTCAGTAAGATTTAGGCCTGGACTTTGAGTGGGCTATTCTAACTCGTGAATATGCTTTGATTTAAACCTTTCCACAGTAGCTCTGGCTGTGTGTTTAGGATTGTTGTCCTGCTGAAACCTGAATCTCAGCCCTAGTCTCATGTTTTTTGCAGCCTCTGACTTGTTTTCTTGCTTTTTTTTTTTACTCCAGGATTTCCCTGTATTTAGCTCCATCCATCTTCCCTGTCCCTACTGAAGATAAGCATCCTCACAGTATGAGCCTGTGGGGATGTTGCTGTTTCACGGTGGGGGTGGTGTGTTCAGGTTGATGTGCAGTGTTAGGTTTCTGCCACGCATAGCGTTTTGCATGTAGGCCAAAAGGTTCAGTTTTGGTCTCATCTGACTAGAACACCTTCTTCCACATGTTTGCTGTGTCCCCTACATGGCTAGCAGCAAACTGCAAACAGGACTTCCTATGGCTTTATTCTTGCTACTCTTCCATAAAAGCCAGAGTAAGGTGCACTACTAATAGGTGTCCTGTGGACAGATTCTCCCCCAGAGTTACCATGAAGCTCTTGGCTACCTCTCTGATTAATGCTTTCCTTGCCTGACCTGTGAGGTTTGGTGAACGGCGCTCCATGAGAGGTTCAAAGCTTGGGACTTGCTTTTAAAACCTAATTCTGCTTTAAAATTCTCCACAACTTTATCCCTGATCTTTTTGGTGTATTCCTTGGTCTTGTCACAAATTGGCTAAGTTCAGAGTGGAGACTCAAGTACCCAAACAAGGAGCCACAAGCACTGGGTTTTAATAGCACACTTAATCTTTATTGACATTGGGATATGAAGCACGGGAAACCAAGGAGGCATGAAGGTCAGGGCGAGGAGTCCTCAGAGGAGGAGGTGAGTGGTTGGAGGGTGAACAGCAGGGGAGTGATCTGAATCCTGGCCAGGAGAGTGAAGGGTACAGCTCTTGAGAGAAACTGAGGTGAAAAAGGGGACAGAATTCACTCTTGCAGCTAACTGGAGAATAACAACCTCCAAGGACGAAGACAATCTGGACGAGACTGGACGCTCGAGCTGGCCCATAAATACTGCAGGGATGAGGCTTGATAGAGGACAGTTGCTCGGTCGGGGAGTGGTAAGCTCCCGAGGGGTGGAGAACCTGCTTGACTCCTCCTGGACTCAGAGGCTAGGCACACATAAACACACCAGAGTCAGACTATGACAGGTCTTCATGTTGCTGTTTGTTCATCTGAGGCCTGTATTTATACTGAGATTAAGGTACACATAGGTGGACTCGATTTAATAGTTAGGTGACTTCTGAAGGCAATTTGATTTTTATTTGTATAAAATTTTGAACAATGCGTAATCATTTTCCTCCCACTTCACAATTACACGCTAATTTGTGTTGATCTATCACATAAAATCCCAATGAAATACATTTAAGTATGTGGTTGTAACGTGACAGAACGTGGAAATGTTCACAGGGAATGAATACAGGCACTGTAGCCCTGCCCTTTTTTTCGTATATCAATGGGGTGGGAAAGAGGGACAGATAAAAAAAGTTAAAACACAGGTGGAGACGATGAGGTAAACAAGAGGAAAGACAGGAAGTAAAACTAGAACTACAGACGATGCATATTATATCTAGAAACAATATAAATACAGTGTTACCATCAAAATATGCATACTGGATATTCTGGATGACTTCCAGCGGCAGTAAACAAAACGGATATGTTTCCTCGCGCTGTGCGCAGGTCGAGATCTTATATAAACAAACTCACATGCATGATGTGTTGGCCTACATCCATCCATCTTGTTGCCCTGAGATATCTGAGTGATCAGAGTGACTGGCGGTCATCCAGGAACTCACAGACTCATAGATGCCTTCGTCACTTCCGCTCTGTTTCATTCCCACTTGACTGCTGGTGTGAGTAAACAAAGTGGATGACTTACAGCAATGTTTTCACAAGGACCTGACACCAACCTATACGGCTCAGCCAGTTGCAGAACAGCCAATACTAGCGTGGACCCACAGGACACATTAAGATGACAGAGCCCTGCAAATGTGAAAGGTGTTGCCCAGGATGTGGCCACAGCCCTCGTAGAATGGCAAATCTGAGGGTGCGGGCACACCCTGCTACTTCACACACCAGCTTTATGGTGTCAACAATCCAGTGGGGATTGTTCTTCCATCTGAAACACAAGGAGCTGCTCTGAGTGCCTGAAACTCTGCATCGCCTCAATGTATAGTGGCAGTGATCGGACTGGACACAACAAATTAGCTCTCGGGAAGTCCTATGGCCTCATTTACAAGGCCATGGGCAAAAAAGCAACTTTTGCACCACATTCGGCTTTCAACACCACAGAGACAGAGACAGCATAGAGCTCATTCACCAGCTTGGTGTCAAAACTGCCAAATGAAAAGCAGCATTCTTTGACATCTCTCTCTCAGGGACGTTCCTGTCATGGTCTCAAAGGGAGGATCCCAGAACATCTGTACAACTCGAGGGTGCAACCTCCACAGAGGTAGGTGCCACAGAATTTGCTCTCTGGGCTTCTCTAAAAGACCTGATCGACCAGGTGCTAAAGACTAAAATGGCTTTCTAAATGTGCTAAAAACAGCACAGCACATATCAGGTGGCATTGAAGTGGCTCAGAATAACAGTGAAAGTGTAGTGAAATAAACTGCCAAAATGAGAGGACAGATGATTCTCTGTTGGACACATGCATTAGAGACAGGGGTGTTCCCAGGATTCTTTTAAAATGGGGTGACCAATAGAAAATTGTTCTTCTTCACAATTTTCAGGCTCATGTGTAAAGTAAAAGTTCCAGTCCCACTCACTACAATCAAAATCTGTTTAAAATACCTAAACAAACTCATTGTGTACGATGGCACTTTTATCATTGGAATATAATAATTGATTCAGTATTAGTGTTGATTGTGTACTGTACGCAGTTTGTGACTGCTCTCTGTGAGGCAGAAAGGGCAGAAATGCCACTGGCAGCTGTCCATGTGTCCAGTTATCTGGCAGAGGAAGTGTCCCGGTCGTTTTTAGATTATAACATATATTATACAGCATGGCTTATGCTCTATAAGCTATGCTTTATTACTGTATAACTGAGAACTAACAACGAAGGGATATTAGCCTGCGTGCCACGTGTATTGTTGTGGAGGAAGTGATGGCACAACACACGTTGTCCTTGTTTCTCAAGAGCAATTCCAGGAAATAACACTTCTCAGTATTGGTTGTATACATTTCCTGTGTGCGTAAAACAAACAAACAAAGTTCGCGAGTCGGTAAAATAAAGATTAGCACTGCAGTAGATAAAAATATATCTTTGAACTATTTTTATTTAATCCTTTTTATTTAATTTTTCGATATTTGTGCAAAACTAGAACATTTTACAGAAAGCTCACATTAGGGATTCACGCTCTGCTGTCACGCACATCATTGTTCGTTTCTTAGCTTTCGTTTCCCCCGAAGTTTCTTTTCTACGCTTTCTTTTTTCATCCGATTTTTCTTTTTTCTTGGGCGCAGCTTCACCTCCTTACTCGTAGGTGACACGCGGTGTCAGTCACGCATTTTGGCCAATGAGAAGACCGAGCGAGGACAAAGAGGCGGGGCGTGACGCAAATTTGAGGCTTCCAAATCGCTACACGCAGCAGCATTAAGGATCTGGCTGTTCTGTTTTCATCTGCTGAGTGACCGAGTGGAGGACTGCTCAGGCCGTTTTCTGATAAAGGTATTTATTTGTTTTCGAGATGATTTTACAGCATGTTTTGCTGCCACTTTATTCGAAGCTATAATCTTTAAAATCAAAAGGACTGCTAAAACGCATCACCGTCTGCTTACAGGAATCCGAAATACTGTGAAACTGTAGAAACTAACACGATAGCGATATAACGTAATAGTTTTGTGTTTAAAAATATTCGCACAGCCTGCCACGGAGCGGGCCTGCTGAGGTGGTGAGGTAATTCGTTTGTACACTTTGCAGACTTCACCGGTGTGCAGCTCAACAAACCGCGGATCATCATGGCACTGGATGGATGTGGCCTCCTCTGCAAATATATCATCATTATTTTCAACATCATCTTCGCGGTAAGTCTGGCGCAGTTGTAAGACTGCGTAGTTAAGGGCGGGAAGGGGAAGCTCTGTATTATTGTAATTGTGACATAAACAATGGGAGCCGCATTGTGTGTGTCTGATTAAAAGTTGCTACAGTGTGATTCGTCTGGGTATCCTTGGGGTTTCGTTTCTCAGTGCCAGTCAGTGTGCGCGTCTGCAGGCTGAGACGCACGCAGCTGTTTCTTCTATGCTTCCTGTTAAACACGGCTCAGAGTTTAACATGTTGTTTGGTCAGCATGGGTTCAGATAAACACTGTGAGCCAAAAGCGAAAACCTCAGTGAGAGCAATCCTTAATGTGGGCATCTCAGCAGCAGCCCCACCCGCTTCTCTTTATGAGGGGCAGCCAATCAGAAGAAAGCTTAAATGCCTGAATTGAACCAAGGTGCTGCACCAAGGCCAAGAGTAAAATAAACAAGGATTATTTTAAACTGTGATGCTACTCTAGTAAAAGTCAAAGAATAAAAACGCAGACCTGAAAATGAGCAAAAGTTTTCTCCGGTTAATTTGCTCTATTGCCCCCCCCCCACACACACACACACTCTCCAGCTGTCCTGCAGAGTGTGAACAAAAACTCACCCATCACACCTTATCTAACTATTTACAGACCCTGTGAATAACCAGAAGGTGTGAAACTGTGCTTAACTACAAATGTTGATTAACTGCACTTTGTTTTATTTCCTGTTTGGCAGGTGGTGGGGTTTGCCTTCCTGGGAATTGGCTTGTGGCTGAGATTCAGCAATAACACGAGACCAATCTTTGAAATACAGGACTTCAGCTCCAGCGCATTTGTTATAGGTCGGTGCATTTATTAGGCCAAAGGGTTATGACGACATCTGTGCCTCTGAAGCATATTTAATGACAGATATGCCCTTCTCTCTGTTTTATTAACAGGCGTGAATGTGCTGATCGCTCTCGGATCGTTGATGCTGATTGTGGTGATGTTTGGAGACTACGGTGCCTGCAATGAGAAAAGATGCGCTCTGCGAGTGGTGAGTTGTTTTGATCGGTGATGTTTTCTTTGGTTTACAGTTACTTCCCCGTAGAGCTTGGTGTGAGACCAGTTGTTCCCCCGTGTTGTGAACGCACCATCCTGTCCTACACAAACTCAAGCTAAATGTAACCTCTAAGAAACTGTACTCGGTGTGCATGTTTTAGGCTGCTGTTTAGTTTTAGTCAAAAAAGGAGCAAACACGAAAATCTAACAATTATTCAAGGAGCTAGTTCAACATTTAGCATCTCTAGTAATCCCATTAGGTGCGGTTTCTTAGAAGCAGCTCATAAAAAAAGCGAAAGCGAGCTCACCTGCACAGACATGTTCAGAAGCAACTTTAAAACCGACTGTTGAGGTTTTACCCTGTCTTTAACAGTAAGAAGTAGAAACTAACAAATAATAATATTAATAATAATAATAATAAAAAATCAAAACACACTCAATAAAATATTGATTTAAAGGGATAATTTTAGGAGAAGATGAAGCCTCTGTTGCTCACACTTTACAACATCAAAGTATCAAAGGTTAAGTGAATGGTACCTAAATATTCAATCTTACAGTTTTTCTTCAGTTGATTATAAGTGATGCATGTTTTTGGCTGCATCTGCCATTTGTAAAGTCAATAATCAGACCCTTTGTTTTTTCATGCATGCCAAGTTCAATAAGTTTTTTCCACAGAATTTCTGTGGTTCTGAACCACAAAGAAGAGTCAACATTGAGGTGCTGTAGGAAAATGTAATTAATAGGCTGCTCTCCTGCATTCATTAATGAACATAGTAAAAACTAATGGGGAGAGCCTTTGCTGCAGGGTCAGAGAGACACACACCCTCTGCTCCCCGTCAGTCAAAAAGCCTAAGATGGTACGAGATACAAGACAGGTTAAAGTCATGCAGCATGTGAATAAATGAACATCTAATCTAATTTTTAGCGCTGATTGGTATCATTGTGTGTGCTTTCCCCGCCTCCCCATGAAAGGTTAGACAGTCAAAAGATGCACGAGTACACTTGTAAGACTGCGATGAGTGCTTTTATACTGGGATAATGAGCGTATTAATGTGCAACATGTGTATCAGTGAAGCTGCAGCATGAATAGACTGCACCTATGTTTGTAGCATGTGTATGCTTTGCATAGTGCGGAGGATACTGAAAGGACATTTTGCATGCACGCGGCTAGTGTGATAACCAGATGTCAGCTCGGAGGGTTTTAAATGCAAGTTAAAATTCATTAGAAATATTTTAGGAGACAAAATAATTTTTTCCTTGTAATGGAGGCGGCCTGTTCGCTGCCGTAACCTGCTACTAGAGATTAAAATCATGTGATGCAATTGTGGCCTATCTGAGCAATCGATATTTAAGCTTTCATTACCCCTCAGCCTAAAAAGGCTGATGGGGTAATGTCTGGGGCCAACAGCATTTTTGATACTACTCCCATTTTTGGTTAGTTTATGCGTATTTGGTCCATGCTTCACCTCTGCACCGGGCTTCATGACATTTGGACAGATAGTTTTTGCGTGTTCAGGAAACCGGCAATAATCACAGAGCAGTTTTCACCTTGGCTGAGAAACACAGGAACCTGATACAGTGAGTGAGGCAGAGGGGGGAAGATATAAATATGCGAGAACATGCAAACACTTTCAAAGGATGACATTGACTAAATAATACTGGAGTGTTACTGGAGCGTCAGAGCATATTTGATTCACTTCCTTTTGTATAGTTTCCAGAGCGTTTACAGTCATGCTGAACGTTTTGCCCTTGCAACCTAAATTTATAGTGATTTAACTACAAGTTACATCCTAAGGCTGTTAGGTTAAAGGAAATTAACGGATGTCTGTTGCCAGGTTTCAGAGTCTTTGATTCTAAAACCTGTAGTTTTATATTGAGAAACTTGCACAACACACCTCAGGGAGACTCTCAGATGCGAGGGAGGGCTGGGGAATTCAAGCTGATAGTTTAATTCCTCATAGCTCTGCCTCAGCTGGGCTCTCTGAATCTGTGGAGGTTTGCAGTTTTGACCTTTGTCTTTATTTGGCGCCTGCCCATATCTTGGGTTTTCTTATTTGTCCTGCTTTCTGCAGGTGGAAGAAAAATCTTATTTAATTTCCAGTTTAATAAATTTTCTAGTTTCACCTCACAGTCTAGTCTCTCTGTGGCGAAATTGAGAAGCATTCCTCGATTTGTTACATAGTGCAAAAGCAAACGACAAACCAAACCAGCTGAGATTGATACACAGAAGTAATGCAGCATTTTCAGTCTCTGGGCACCTAACAAGGAAATCAGCTCCAACCAAAAACTGCATTATGACTTAAATCAGACTCCTGTGGGATAAACAGATATTTTTGCATGCTTTAGAAATAACTGAAAACATATACTTGTTGTACACTTTGAATTCAGTGCAGTGTTAAGCTGTTTGTTTACTTGCTCTTCCTGATTTCTTCCTATTCCTCCAGTTTGATGTCCTTCTGGCCATGCTGGCTACAGCGGAAATTGTTGTTGGAGTGCTTGCCTATTCCAAATGTGACGCGGTGAGAGGAAGTACTGAAAGAGGATAAAACCAATTACAATATGTCCACAGTTCTGACCAAACGATTGTATTTTTATCTTTAATGTTAAAGGTTGGACTTAGAGTTGCAGAGTTCTATGGTAGCTTGTATACTCTGTATGTGATGAACCAAGACCCGGGAATTGCTGTGACTCTCACATTCATCCACAAAATGGTATGTATATTTCATACAGGTTTCCTAACTTGATTTAAAAAAAAAAAGTTTAACTCACAGTTGTTCTTTCTCCTAATTTTTACTTCCTGTATACTGTGTAAGTGTTTTCTGCTTTACATATGTGGTTTATATGGTTTGTTATTGCACAGTGAGAGTGAGCTACTTTCAGTTGCTCCCTTGCTACAAGGGGTTGCTACACCGGGTACCTCTGTGTGTTTAATTTGGCAGAGTTTTACAGAGTGGTACGACTCAGATGAAAAGGCACTTATTTACCTCAAAGTAATGAATAGCCACACCTGCCCTTCCATAGCGACTACTTGCAGACTTTTGTCGCTCATGGTTCTTTGAATAAAACATGCAGATGTTAGGAAAGGTTCCCCTCTGTGTGCCATCTGTTGTGACCGTCGTTCACCCTCCGTTAGTGGTGTGGAGTGGTAAAGGCAAACCAGACATAAAATAAAAACTTAGTATTCCTTAAACCCTCTAGTGAGGGTTTGCATGCAAAGGTTACATTTGCTTTAGGTGTGTAAAACTGGTGTATATTAACTAACCGCCTCGATCACAGCTTCTATGCAGAAATAGTTAACTGCCTAATTCCTGCAGCAGCAGTAATGGTGTATTAAGTTTTGCAGAGGACTGTAGAGAGTAATGTGAAAACTTTCCACAAATGTAAATTTCCCACTTTTCATGTTTATAACTGGAGGAATGCAGCTTACTAACTTTATGATAATTTTTTTTAACCTCCCTTCATCTCTTTTTTTTTGTCTTCCTGTTATGCAGCTTCACTGCTGTGGAATAACGGGTGTCCCTATAATAGAGCTCGTTCAGAATACCTGTCCGAAACCAGATGGGTGGTTTGAGCACATCAAGATGTCTGTAAGTTGTAACAAAGCAGTTTCAGTGCTCCGACCGCCGCTGTAACCTGCACTGCTTTACTCTTTGCACTCTGCTGTATCGGATGCTCACAGTTGGTTCTGTGTTCCTGCAGACATGTCCTGGTATCATCACAGACGTCTTTAACAGTAAAGCACCAGTGGTGATGGGCATCTTCGTTGGAACTGGAGCTCTTCTGGTAGGCACATGATAAATATTTACTATGCAGCAAGTTAAGGTTCAAATTAAGAGCATCTAAGTCTGTACACAGTATTAAAGACACAGACTGACAGTGAGGAAAGAAAGTTATTACATTGTTGTTCATGTTAAAGGCCATACATTAATCACTCTGCACTCCTCTCTCTCTCTCTTGATACCCCCCCTCTTTTTAATATTTTATTTCTCCAATCATTGCTTTCCAAAGTTTGTAGCTCTCATTTGCAGCAGTATCTTCAGCAGAAAGATTCTGTCTGCCTCAGCTCCTCAGTACATTATCCTGACTCAGACCACTTCTGCTGTGACTAACTTTCAGCCAGCACAGCCTCAGTCGGTCACCACCTCCTACCCTGACCAGGATCCGGTCTTTTTCACTCCTCTCAGTGCGGCCAACATCCCCATGACTTACGCTTAGTGTGTTCTTTTTCATTCTCACTGTCACGCCGTCTTGATTTTAGTCCATGGTGTTTTAGTGTGAAGTATCCAAAGCATCTATCGCTCACATCATTGTCACTGCAGGGTGCCTTCAGTAGTCTTTAAAGGAAAAATCCAACCTCACACATAAACACAAGGCAGTTACATCATCACTCCAACTACTGGACCTGTTGGGTTGTGGGTGTATTATGCACAGATGGGTCCATGATTTTTTTTCCTCCTTAGAGATACTGTTGACAGGTTTGACAGTAAGTCGCAGCATTTAGCAAATCAGTTTTCACATTTTTAATGACCCTTCAATAAACTTCTCTAATGTGCAGAAAAAAAATTAACATTTACTGCCCAACCAGTGCAAGAAGCCCTCTCTGTGTTGCTCTGAATATTCTTCCCAACATGTCTTTACTCTGGTGCCTCCAAATTAACATTTACAGCCAATACACCAGCAGGGTTGGATTTGTCCTGTGGGCTTCTACTTCGCTTTCCCAGCTCTGTGCTGTCTGATCGAAGGTCTCACCTCTTTCATACTAATTCACCTGTGGCTGGTTTAATTCTGGGAATGATGAGGAAGCAGTTTGGTCATTGCACAGCTCTTTACTCCATCCCTGCTCTTTACTTTCCACCCTGTGTGTCCGCATGACAGATTACAGCCATGATCTGCACCGAAATTCTCCTGAAGCAGACCAAGCGTGCCAATCGTGAGATGACAGCGTACTATTCGACTGTGTACTGAGGAGGATTGGGGGTTTTGCACCCATAACTTCCTTTGCCTCATCAAAAAAAGCCACTGCATTAGATTCAAGCAGCACATCAGTGTTTACATATTTTCCTCTACATCTACTGATTACATTAGTATGGGAACCACAGTTGTGTTAAAAAGCATTTTTTAAAGACATTTTAAATTGTGAAAGTGAGAAATCCTGTAGCATTTGGTGTACCAACCCGACAAGCCTCTAAATTATTGTGGCCAAATGATAAGTGACCTGAGAAGAAGAATACATTTGACTAATTCAGCTGGTGAGACATTTGTTTTTTCCCCTGAAATTTTATGCCTTTTGTTTTTGGTGTATTGCTGCACACAGTAAAAAGTTGAGTCACTGGCTACAGGCACATATCACTGTGTTCAAAGGGATCAATTTCACATAGCTGACATCAAATTACTGCAAGGTCCAGCATGTTGGGTTATAACAGCTGTAATCCCATGGCTTCAGTTTCATGTTACATCTTTGATACTGTAATGTTGTTATACTGTAGTATACTGCTTTCTTTTTTTATATTTAGGGTATGGGGTCTAGAGGGCCACAGAACAGGCCGCTCCCCCAAAAAGTGTCAGGTACCTAATAGAGGTTGTTTTAGGTCATTAAACTGTATTAACATTCCAAAGGGAATTCATCAGAAGAAGAAACATTGTTGCTGTAAAAAGCCGTTTCAAACTGAATTTCATTCCTTCCTGTTCTTCTGCTTGTCAAAAGTTTATGACCCAACAAATGACTTGCTGAAAAGAAAAAAAAAAAAAAGGGAAAAAAAGCCTTCAGTTGTCTGTTTTCTTGCCCTGTACACTCATTTACTTACTTGCACTATTGTTTAGTTTTAAAAGCAAATTTTCCAGCAAGGATTGCATTTGTTTCCATAAAGTGACAAAAACAAGTTGCAATTGTGTAAAAGTGTCTTTATTTCACACACCAGCGTTCGGACCTGCAAGGGGGGGAGAGAAGAAGTTAATGTAGTAATCTAATGTTTTAACACTCACTGAGCACATAGTTACCCAATCATTCTGCACATATTAACAGATTATGTAGCAGGTCCAAAGTTTCAGAGAATGTTCTGTGAATGCGGGTTCTCGTCTGTGGATGGAACCTCGGCACTGAGAAGAGGTCTGACAGGAATGGCTGCATTTAACTTGAATTGACAGAATGGCTAAATTACTCATAACCACACTTCACAACTTTGAGCAGGAAGTTGTCTCAAAATAGAGAGAGAGACTCTTTACAGGCCACAGTCTGAGGATTCCCAACATGTTGCATCCTTAAAGATCTGAGGCAGTTTTCACAAAGGGAGGCCTTCTTACAGTGATCCTAAAAGTGCTCTGTGAATGTATAGTCAGGTGCAGAAATACACCATGTTGCCAAAAGTATTCACTCACCCATCCAAACCACTGAATTCAGGTGTTCCAGTCACTTCCATGGCCACAGGTGTATAAGCCAAGCACCTAGGCATGCAGACTGCTTCTACAAACATTTGTGAAAGAATGGGTCGCTCTCAGGAGCTCAGTGACTTACACGTGATACAATGATAGGATGCCACCTGTGTAACAAGTCCAGTTGTGAAATTTCCTCACTACTAAATATTCCACAGTCAGCTGTTAGTGGGATAATAAAGTGGAAGCAATTTGGGAAAAACAGCAACTCAGCCTTGAAGTGGTAGGCCAGAGTGGGGTGCGCACTATGCAGTGGGCAGAGGTCACAAACTTTTCTGTAGTCAATCGCTACAGACCTCCAAACTTCACGTGGTCTTCAGATTAGCTCAGGAACAGCACAGAGAGCTTCATGGAATGGGTTTCCATGGCCGAGCAGCTGCATCCAAGCTTTACGTCACCAAGTGCAATGCAAAACATTGGATGCAGTGGGGTAAAGCACGCCACCACTGGACTCTAGAGTAGTGGAGACATGTTCTTTAGAGTGACGAATCACACTTGGGGTTTGGTAGTTGCCAGGTGAACGGTACTTGTCAGACTGCACTGTGCGAAGTGTAAACAGAGTCCTGAGCTCAACCCGATAGAACACCTTTGTGTTGAATTAGAGTGGTGGCTGTGAGCCAGGCCTTCCCTCCAACAGCCGTGTCTGAATGGTCAAGAATTCCCATAAACACTCCTACAACTCTTCTGGGAAGGCTTTCCACGAGCTGTTATAGCTGCAAAGGGTGGATCGACATCATATTAAACCCTATGATTAAGGATGGGACGTCACTCAAGTTCATGTGTGTGAAGGCAGACGAGTGAACACTTTTGGCAATGGAGTGTATTTTGAGAAGCAAATCAACACACTGGATCTGAACTGAAGCAGTCAGGATGTGACTGAAGTGTAGACTTTCAGTGTTAACTGAAGATTTGACAAAAATATTGCATTTACAGTTAACGATTGCTGCAACTTTAGAATAAATCCTCTATTTACACCCATTGCACACAACAGTAAAATGTCAACATCCTTGAGCATGTTCTGAGGTTTTCACTATAGAAACAATTCTGCAACCATCCACAGGCCTTTTGCGCCTTAGTTTAAGAATGTGGCAAAATGTTGATTTGGCCACTCCTAAAATACTGACACCTCAACTCATATTGAGAGTTCCAGTGAACAGCTACCAAAGCATCTGGAACCAACACCTGATCTTTAATCATTTTAATGTGTTGAGTCTGAAAATGAAAGGAACGTGTAAAATCATCCCCTAAACTGCTAATACAACATTTTTGTTATATCCCTTAAATTAAAGCAGAGTTTCCACAACTGAATCATCTTGATTGCTTCATTATTAATCTACTGGGATTATGTACAGAAAGAAAAATGACAACATCTACAGATCAGCTTTTATTGTGAGTGGTTGTGGTGTGAACACAGCTTTCAAGTCTGGAATCCTGAAGTTTTTAAAACAGTATGAAAAATATTCATTAAAAAATTGTCCTGGTAATAAACAAGCAGCCCACTGTTTACTGTCTCTTTATGGTCTTACCTTTGAGGCATCTTAGAGTGCAGTCACTGTGTGCACCAGAGCATACTTCTGTCAGGCACAAAAAGTAGATCTGCATTGGGGCGGGAGGAGAAGGGGACAAGTTGAAATGGTATTGCTACTTAATTACAGTTGTCAACACAATTCTGAATAGTCTTCATTGTGTTTTATCTTGTCTGCACTGACCCTGAACTTGTGTGCATCTTAAGTGGGAAGTACCTCTGGGTCTTCTACGAGAGAGTCTCCTTTGGCCGTGTTCGGTAGGAGAGAGAGGAAGCTGTAAATTATGATCTTCCGGATGTGGGAGTCAGAGGACGGAAGCATCTGTAAAACCCCCAGGGTGCTGCAGCTGAACAACATTAAAGTGAAATGCCTTTACAACAGAAAAGTGAAGCAGAACTAGCATGATTGTGAGCTCATGTTTGAGATTTGTGGCTACAAGGTTGCCTTCACACAGTGGCAGCAGTAATGTTGACAAAACAATGTAAACCTTTACACAGGCTACGCTGTAACCTTGGGCCTGGTGGGAGCTCCAGAGAAAATTTAAGAGGTTTAAATGAAAGCAGTACCAACAACCATGTAAACATGTTACTTAATGGTACCCAGCACACTGGAGGTTCAATTAGCTTTTGCAAAAAAGGGAAGCTGTGAAACCATTAATGTTCTCTATAGTTTTTACTGAAAATCCAGCGATTGCTTTCTCCCTCTCCAAGATGTTCTGCCATGGTTTAAGTTTTGGTTTAAGTGTAAAATGTTGGTGAGATATTATTGATGAAAGAGGAGCAGCTACCCACCACCTCACCCAAGATCAAACCACATCTAAGTAAGGGGAGCATTTCTGTCTTTTCCATTTTTTAAAATTAGTATAGCCTATATTTGCTGAATGAGGTCATTAAACAAAAAGTCCATGCAAGATAACATTAAAAAAAACAAAACAAACAAAAGCATAATTGAGCTGCTCCATATCTGGTGGTTAGGCCATTTTCTTTGCAGATTTTGTGCCTTTACAAATGAGTCGCAACTCTCGGAAATAAAAATGAATAAAGACAGGGGTATAAATAGAACTGATCCTATCCTGGTAATGTTTGTGAGCTTAATAAAAGGACAAAAATACCAACTCAGGAATATAAAGCATTCACGTGTTGTGCAGACAGTCTCTGAATGCTTAACCAAGTACGTTTGTGTCTGAGCATTCAGGAAGAATGAACAGATTTTAACCTCATAGTTAAGCAGCAGAAAGGCCGTCTAAATACTTCTAAGATTATTTGAGTAGCACACTGCTATGGGCCAATGAGTATGCTTTTTGACGGAATCAAGACTGAAGAACAGCTTTTCCCACAGAGCTGTCACACTGCTGAACATTGACAATCTCAATCCCAACAGACAATCCCCCGGCACATTCACCGTGCCACTTTAGCACATTGCATCCAGCTATAAATAAACCATTTATTGCCATTTATACTACCTCTGCTCAGTGTAAATACCAGATCCTTATTTATTTATATTTCTTATTTCTATCTTGTATTTATTATTTCGGCACCTGGAGGATGGCTCCAACATAATATCATTGTATTGTGCAATAACAAAGATATCTTATCTCTTATCTTATTTATAATTTAAATGGATGGTTGGATTGTTAAACATGCATCCTTGTAAGAATGGCAACCACAGAGAAATTGTGCTGCAAAAAAAGCTTCTGCTAGAAAATTAGTAGTTACTGGATGTAACGGTGCAACAAACTAAAGCATCGATCATGTTAGAGAGTCACTGAGGGGCAGACTTGCCACCTCTGATACAGACACAGCCTGCAATATAAACAGTAACAAGGCTTTTTATGATAACTTAATTCATTTTCCTCATCTTTGTATAAAAACATACCCATCATAAACAAGCATCCCACTGGGATATGGAGCTTCAGTGTAAGCCAGGCAAGAGTGAATCAGCAGCATAAAGGTGGGCTCCAGGGGGTCCTTCAGGCTAACCTCCACATAAACTGGTCTGCCTTGCATGAGGCTGAGGAGGAGGTGAGCCTCAGGATAGTAGCTGGTGAAAGTCTCATCTGCAGGGAAAAGAATACTGTAATAAAGTGATAGCTCAAAGCTATGATATGATCCTTGAAGAGAATACAAATGTTAACGAGAAAAATCACCTTTGGCAATTCTCAGTTGCACAGTGACAGCAACTGGTGTTGGCTGAATGAGAGGCAGAGGAGGCTGTTCATCCATCACGTGAAACCTCACTTCGCCTGGAGAATCTGGGGCGTAACTACATCCCAGCATCAACCTGTGGACATGCATGCGTACATTTATAAGCACATTTGAAAAAACAGCCACTGATCAAAGTACCATGAAAGAGGAGCATATATAAGGGTGGGGGGATGAAGCCTCGAGAGGCCCACTCGTGAGGAGATTTAATAAATAATAATAAAATTCATCCAGCTTCACAGAAGATTGTTAGGTAAATAGGATTTAAACCATTAACCAGCTGGTTCGGTGCCAAAGCTTTCCTCCACATAAGAACCAACTGACTGTAAATATTGAGGTCCATGGAAACAAACAAACACCGCAATAGACACAGAATGGCCACTACAGGGTAGGTGAAGCATGTAATTCAATTGTAAACATATGTTTATGGTGCACTGATTAGCAGCATAGCGTCGCTTTTTCCATAGTAGCTGGAAGAGGTATCTTTCTGTATATCTGGGGGAACTTTGAGTAGCTGCTACGGCTGAGCCATTGCTCATTTTCATCTTTCACTTCCTGATGAACCCATCAACAGGTGTGAGTTTTAAACAGGGATGAGGTCAGTAATTTAGACATTTCTCACTTCCTATTAAAAAAAAAAAGAAAAAAGAAAAGAAAAGGTTTATGCCATTAAAACAAAAATTGGTTAAAAACTGTGCTGGAACCAGTACTTTAATTCCAAACAAGTACTGCATGTATAAATAATTTTCAGAAGCTGAGAAATTGGATTTCATTTCATGACCTATAAACTAATCAAAATTATACTGCCCTCTTCACATAATTAATATAGAGCATATGAATGTTGACCATTTTGAATTAAAGGGGGGAAAAAAAATCAATTATTTTTAAGATGCACTAGTATATACTGTTAAAGTGGTAGATGCTCATTAAACAACTAAAGTCTGAAATAAACAGGTCAGCGTTTGTATGACTGAACCCTGTAAGCCAAAAGTTCGGACCTCAAAAACAAGCATGGATGTCTGATGACAGGAGATATCCAGCTATGCTCATCTCAGACACACAGAAGCCACACCCACCTGCTGTGCAAACCTTCTGGTTGGGATGGGCAGCCAGTCAGAGCAAAGATTAGAAGATAGAGGACTAAAAGGAGGAGGAGCTACAAGAGCTTGTGTCAGGCCACAGTTGTAAATAAGAAATTACTCTTAATCTGTTTGCCTGGTTAAATAAAGGTTTTTAAAAAAACAAAACAAAACAAAAAAACAAATCAAACCAACAGCATTGTTTAAAAGACAAAGGGAGTCTTAACGACTACAGCTGAAGCTTAAACTGGATACGGCTGCAAAAACAAGCTTTCTGTAAACACAGTGACGCACCTGACAGGAGAGCTCTCCCGTGCAGAATCGCTGTCTTGGTAAGAATGGACTCCTTGAACTTCCAGAAGATGAACCACCGTCTCACCAAACATCTATCAAAAAGTATAAAATGTTTATTTCAGTGAAAGCCAGAGCATTATTTTTTCCCTTTACAAAGCACTGCCACAGTTTTTTTTTTTTTGGGGGGGGGTGCCTTACATGTTTGTTTACCCCACAGCCATCCAGGGGTACAATGTAGATGTCAAGGTCAGGGGTCAGCCTCTGCAGCGTGCAGGAAGCATTACTGTCCTCAGAGGAATGAGCAGGAGGGGCCACTGTGGGCTGCACTACAGAGTCAGGCACCGCAAACACGCAATACTGCCCCGCTGCACAGTCTGTCAGCGCACACACACACACACACACACACGTTTAAAAATTAAACTGAAATATTTGACTGTAGGCGGTGAACACAAACAGCCGGGTTCAGGCTTCTAGCCTGAAAGTTGGTGCATTAGTCATTCCAGTTTTTCTTTATTTGATTTCCTTCATTGTCAATTCACCTTTCAGACATGTGTTGACAAGGTTTGCATTGGGTGAGACTCACCTTTCACAGCGTTTGAGCAGCAGCCTGAAGAGTCACTGCAGTCAGAATCTGACACAGGTCCAAGGCCACAGGGTGAGGTGGAAGGAGTGTACGTGTGGGCCTCGAGGTAATCTGAGTGAAAGGAGTAAACAAAGCAAGGAGAGCCTGTTATGGTGGAATGGCTGCGCTCAGCAGCATGAGGTGGAAAATATGAAATACAGGTGTCTAATTACAGCCAGTACTTTAGCCTGGCAGCAGGTTTTCTGCCCCTCTTGTGGTGGCGATCTGAAGCCAAAACACTGATTAAGCACATCAGCTGAGTGAAACTAAAATATTTAGACTACACAATTAAACTTAGGACACTCTTAACATGAAAGAATAAAAGCCTTAAATTAATGGGATCATTTACCTCTCATTTTACTGTCCAGATTCTCTTTTGCATCTCCACCAGCTTTCCCAGATGGATCATAATGATGCTGCTGAGGAATATAATGGGAATATAAACTATGGAAAGGACTGTGAAGTGGCAGAGGGATGTTGAAATAGCCTGCTTCAGCAGCGTGGATAAACCAGTCCATCATGCTATAGTCAAAGTCTGAGGGAAGCTGAGAATCAGATTTTGCGGATTTGTTTGCAGAGTCTTTGCTGCCTGTAGGATGTAGCTCATTGTCATCTTTGGTCACTTTAGATGGGTAGTAGAGGTAGAAGTAAGGACTATGCATCCAGTTATGAAAACCATGCATTGATTGTGCAGGTGGAGTCAGATGCTGAGCCGGAGTAGTAGATGCTTGAAGATGAGGGGGTGAAGTTCGGGATGAAGCTGGAGAAACTTGGTTTCCAGGTCTGTAATACATCTGATAGTAATGATAATAAGGGTGGTAGTAGTATTGGTAAGGATTCAGTTGATGAATGAATGATGGAGTCTGGAGAGTGTGCTGTTGAGGAAGAGGAATTGATACAGGGTCAGATCCATGATGGTGAATCTGTTGAACTGGAGGCTGGACGGCAGGAGTCACAGATCCAGAGCGATCTGCCTCATCATGCTCCAACTTTACTTTGGCAGACAAAAACGGATGATTGATCTGTTCTGTGCTAGATTTCTCAAAGCTCATATGTGCATTTATGTAGGGATTCATCCTGCGTTCATTTACTGGAAGCATTTGCGAATGAGGAGGTGGGGAAGGATTCAACAAGTTTGCTTTTGCAGGAATGTCAGGATGTGATGGAACCAGTCTTTTCACCTCACCCCTTGAAATATGTGGAAAGTAATAGTAATAGTATAGATATGGGTTTAGATGGTAAGGAGGGTGAAGTGCAGGGGCTTTGTGAACCAATTTAGCATTTTCTGGGTAGGTGTAGGGATAGGAGGTAGTGTCTGACACAGGTGGAGGAAGCTGGTCTGAGTTGACCTTCCCAATGCCCTCAGACTGTTGAACTGAAAACTCACGTTTATGTGAATCAGTTGACATTTTGTCAAAAACTTCAGGACCTTTTTGAGGTATGACAGAAAGGGGAATTTTGGGGTGATGGTAGTAGTGGTAGTACAGATTGAAATCATGTCCCGGAGGCTGGAAATGAGGTGCTTCAACCTGAGCTGGAAAGCCTGTAGGAGTGGCACTGTGCTCCTCAGAGGACACAGAGAAAGGAGCTTGGTGATTTTGCCTTTGTTCCAGATTCACCTGACTTAAATCTTCCATTTCTCCAACAGGTGACAGAGGACTGTGGCCGTTGTAGTGTTCATAAGGCTCCCAGAAAGGTATCCGGTAGAAGTAGTAAGGCTGATAGTCTGGCTGGCTGTTATATGAAGCGAGTACTTTAGGACTGGCATAATTATGGTGATATGTAGGGTGGGGATAGTAAGGTGGAGCCAGGTAGACAGGTGGTACCCATGGAAAAGGCTCCAGAGTTCCTAACATAGGTTCCTCTGTCCCCGTGGTCAGATGGGCAGGGCTGTCAACCAGAGGCTGAGGGTTAATGGGGAGGTCTTCAGAGGGAGAGACAGGACAGACAAGTGTGAAGACTTCCTTTCCTATCTGGAGAGAAAGCAGGTATTCTCCACCCTGAAAGAAAAGACCACACATTTTAAAGACCACGTGAGCTTGTCCAGTTTATGGACCGAATGTGGTCCAAGCCAGGCTTTCTTGGATCCCTCTGGTAAGTACAATAATCAGTCTGAATACTCAGCTCTCATAAAACTGTTCTACACCGACCCTGGTGGTGGTCCCAAAACAACCAAAACTCTTTTCTATATTACAAGTGTTGCTGGAGCTTTAACCTCTTCAGGCGTTGCCCTCTTTTGAGCATGTTGGAAGCACCCAGTTTATTTCGACCCCATCATAATTCTACTCTAGCCTGTCTCGTGTATAGCATCTTCTGAAATTCACCTTTTCTGTGATGCCACATGCAATAAATGGAGCAGCAATTACAATATCTGCATCTTGTTTATCCAAAGTGTAGCCACACTGCTCGACCAACAGAGCTAGAGGGGTCCATTCTCCTCTCACTGCAGTAGAAAGGAAAAAAAAAAGCTCATATTTGAGTCAACGTGTGCAGGTGATGGGTGTAAAATATTCAAATGATGTTTGATCCTCAGAAAAGTAAACCTACCGTTTACTCTTTGCGCCTCTAGGGGAGTTATTTCATGCACTTTGACAGTCATACCATGCGGAAAGCAACAGAGGAAGGATGGGCCCACAGCCTGAGGCTTGATCTGAGACGCTGGACAGGACATCTTAACTGGAGTCCCCCTCCACAGCAGGGGCAGCACGTAGCTGCCATCCTGAACAAAAGCAAACAGCATTTAAACAAACATTTCTGTCCAACCAATAGTTCAGCTTCAATACACCACCACAGTGGATTTTAAACAATGAATATCTGATGCAGACTTTCAGCTGCAAGGGGTTTTACTAGATTTAACAGGACAATTGACTGACACGCAGTTTCATTGCCAGGTGAGACTTGTTCCCTTTTTGTTTCGTGAGAAACAAAGAGGATCAAAGATCTGGAGTTTATTCTTAGTGTTGAATTTATATTTGATAGCTTAAAGAGATGTCAGTGTAAGTCTAGGAGACCATCATTAGGCTGAGAAAAAACAGAAGTCCTCTCAGAGAGCAAAAACTTGAAGAGTGACAAAAATCAACAATCTGGTGCACTGTTAAAAAGGAGGAATGCACCGACCAGCTCAACACCACCAAAAGACCACAGATGAAAACTAAAGTTGATGATTGCAGAATTCTTTCCACATCATGGTTAAGAAAAACAAACAAAACATCTCACCAAGTCAAGAATAAAGTCTGCAATCAAGAGATGCCTTCATGAATCAAAATACAGAAATGAAACCCACTGATTACACTCAAAAATAGAAAGGCCTGATTACACTTTTCCAGAACACGTCTCAAAGAGCCGGAACAGTTCTGGAAAACTCTGAACAGATGAATCCAAGATCAACTTGTAGCAGAATGATGGGAAGAGGAACATCTGGAGGAGACAAACCGCACCACCTGCCAAACATTATGGAGGCAGTGTTACGACATGGACACTGCTAGTGGAACCGGGTCACTACGGTTTATTGATGTGACTGCTGATAGAAGCAGCAGGGTGAACTTTGAAGTGTACAGGGCTGGACTCTCTGCTCTCTCTCTCACACACACACACACACACACCTACCTCTCGAGTGACATGGCACGCATCGTATCGAGCCATCAGACGGAGGTCCTTCAATGTGTTCTGAAGAGAGTAACCACACTGTGGCGGTAGCTGGGACAGAGGCACTGACGACTCATTTGCTGACACACAAATGCATAATTAATAGAAGCTTTAGGTTCCCTGAAAGTAACCTTAAACTGTGCAATATTCTAAGCATCAAATTCAAGCCACTGGAGCATTTAGACATGTAGGGTCACCTCGGTCCAGCAGGAGCTGTACAGCTCGTCTCCTCCTCACAGTGAGGGTCATGCCGTCCTCTTCACACTCCACCACAGGCTGCAGCTTCTGCCAGCTCTCCACTGTGCTGCTGACCCGGTGACCCCTGAGCCTCGCCTGGCCTCCCAGAGACCGGACTGGTAAACAAAAACAAACCACCTCAAGGGATACAGTATTAGTGTTGGGATTTTTGTGGAATGTAAAGCAGTAGTGAAGGGGGTGTGTGAGTGAATAAGAAAACTAAAAAAGTTAAAGATTAGTTTTGGTGGTAGATCAGTTTATAAAGCCTTTTTCCTCATCATGGAGGGATTAAAATATACTGAGTACTTTATCATAAGAACAAAAATTCTGAAACAAACTTTTAATTAAAGAAAAAAAAAAAGGCATAAAACTTCCTGCACTCCTAAGCTCTCCAGCACTACCTTAGTAGAGCCTATAGCGCGCACAGTGAGGAGCCCGGGGTCAGGTCAGCCTCCCAGGTACCTTACCTGAAATAGAAGAATCTGATTGGTAGCCGAGAGTTGGGACGTTTCGCTCCAGGTGACCAGTAATGAAAAACTTGCCGTGGACTACGTGTTTAATTTTGCCTTCTCTACAGTTTCTATACGAATAGACCGGCTCGGCCTCGGCTTGCCTCGGTTTGTGACGGTCTCTCACACCTGTGGGGCTTGAAGAAGACGCCATTGTGGCTCTCAGCCTCTCTTCGGACCTTCCATTAGGGGTGCTTGCTGTTTTCCCTTCCCGGTTGCGGAGGCCTTCAGAGTGTAGGAGATCTGACTCCTCTTCTTCTCCGCGCCTTGAGCTGAGGTGTGGCCGCACTCCGACCTCAGGCCTGGAGGGATGGGTGCTGCTTTCCGTCGTTAAAACGCTTTTGCGGTCATTGAGAGGAGGCGGATGAGATTTCTGCCGGAAGGAGGAAGCGGTGGGCTCGCACCGGTTTACCGATGGTAAAGCTATTGTTGTGATGGTGTAAATGAGCACAACACCGAAACTGTATCCTTTTTGTTTCAAATGCATCGCCAATACGAGTTTTTGTCTTTGCACCAAAACACTGGGACAGAAGGAAGAGCAGCAATATTTTTTGTAGACTTCCTGTCAGCGCACCTGGACACTTAATTGTCGTTAATTGGCAAACAGGCGCGCGCGCCGACCTGTTCAAAGGTTGGAGGGAAAGAAATACAAATACTTCGTTACTGTACTTAAGTAGAATTTTCAGGTATCTGTACTTTACTTCAGTATTTATATTTCTGTCTAGTTTTTACTTTTACTCCCTACATTTTTATACAAATATCAGTACTTTCTACTCCTTACACTTTCAAAACAGACTCGTTACTTTAGACAATGAGTTGAATCTAACATCTAACATCCGGGGGAAGTTTTTTATTTCCGGTCAGTGGCTGATCTGAGGCTAAATGGAGGAACAATAACATGGTACACATGCTACAAAGACATGAAAGAAGAAAAACCATATAGTTATGCATCATTTACAGCGCTGTACTGGGTCGGTCACGTTGTAGTTGTAGTTGTGTTACTTCAGCCTCTAGTTGGCGCTAGAGAAGAGCGAAAATAAAGGGAGTAACGTGTAGAAGCTCATTTCTAATGCATTGTTTCTAACAGCTCAACAAATATCAGCAAACACACAAACTGTTTGTAAACGTCTGTGTTTCTAGGGAGAGAAAAGAGGCAAATTCATCTAGAGACGGAGAAAGGTGTAAGAAAGAGGCCAGGAGAGGAAGAGGAGAGGCTAGATTTAAAGGTAAGGACTGCTCAGTGACGTCTGATAAACTGGAAATTTAAAGCTTACGTTTCTAATCAGATCTTGGATCTGTATATGATGGGAAGTTATGTTTTTTTCATACCGTGAAATGTCCCGCAAAACAAACGGAGGTATTTTAACTTTGTGTTATTCAAAATACTGCAGTTTAGTGCAGGATAAGCAGGTCAGTTTGCTGTACTGTTGTGAGTATACAGTAAAGCTCTGTGTTGGGCTGGTGCCCAGCAGCTGTGGTGTTCATGCTCATTGTCAGTTTAGATCAAGAGTAGCAGAGATGAGTCTGAATATAAGCTGATGATGCTCAGATTTATTCACTGAATTCAACCTTTATACCTGCTGCGTACTGTCAGTATGAAGACAGCATAAACAGCACACTGTCAGTGTAGGGGTGTAAATCAGCTAAGATAGCTCATGAAACACAGGATTACATCTTGTTGAATTCGGTTGTGTAAATCCACAAAGAGCAGTAAACCTCAGAGCAGCAGCAGCTGATCACAGCCTGCACACAAAGAGAATCTACTGGAGCTCAAAATAGAAATAAAAAAAAATCTTAATTTTTCTCTGCTCATGTTCGGCATAACGGTGTTCAAGCTGAGTGCATTCATTAGAATTAAAATTAGGTTAAAATAAAGTTTGTATTCTGATAATAATAATAACAATGACAGATAATATTATTTTATTATTATGTTAATATAGCACAAGCTTCAGTTAGCTTTACACAAAAATAGCTGGTAGAAACATCCTCCAAAGAGCTACTTTCTTACTTTGAGTCCATTTCAAAGCCTGTACTTTTTCACTTTCACTGAGTAAAGAAGTTGAAGTGGTACTTATATCTGCACTTTTGACCTGTTAGAGATTTCCCATCTGATCAAAGTTTATTATTTATGCTGGATGTTTTTGGACTTATTTAATATATTTAATGTTTTTTGTTTGTTGGTTTTGCAGTGTGAAAATCCACTCATGTGTCTGAGATATCACACATGAATAATGCATCATTCCTTAAAGAAACCGAATAAATTATTAGTTTTAAATGAGTACTTATTGACATGACCATACACTGTCCATGGACATGACTTTGAGTGATGTTTCAGAGTAATCTGGGCTTTATTGATGAAGTTAAAATATCATTGTATCTCACGTACTAGACCTATCATCTTATTTTAGCTTCCTAAACATTGGCTATCACAGGTTTACAACAGCTCTTTACTTTCTCTTTCCACTAGATGGCAGCACTGCATTGGACAAAGTCACTGGAGCATTTAAGAGTATTAGTTTTATGAACACTGCTGCATTCATGTAGACTTACTAATAAATCAGTTTGGTTAAATATTTATTTAACCTTCTAATACTATTGAGGTAGCTGCATTTTTCTTCTAAAACGTGGACATAGATTTATGGCTTTTATGGCTCAAATACACGTGGTTCTGCCTTTCTGATAGATCTCATTTCATCCCTGAAGTTCAGATAATTTGACATTTGCCACCTTTTTTGTAAGTAATTTATTTCTGTGTCATCTATAAGTCAAAGGCTAATGTATGCTCCAGTGGACGAACGGTTAACCGCACAACTCCAGTTTTCACTTGCATTTAATTCACTTCCTTTGATTCATTTGCATTTGAAAAAGTGCTTTGCCTAAAATGACACATCTATCTATCTATCTAATAACTCGCTGGAAAGCTCCCTGTTGAGAGACCTGTTCTCGGGAAAGACGGTTTTATGGTTTTTGTCAGCAAAGAAAGACTGAACCGAGCAGCTGTGAAAGACAGTCACCAATAGTTTGCCACCAACTCCATCTGAGAGACAGCGGGCGCCGTGCTGTTATCAGTCACGCCATCATGCTGTGGTTCAGATCAACTGATGCCAGAAACTGGCAGTTTTCTTACAGCGTTGCCATCATTGCTATAAAGCCAATCTTTCTGCCACTGCCACAAGGTTAGAAGAGACCGCTGAGATATCAGATGATGAACCACACAGCCATGCAGTGCAGTAATGTTAACAGCCACGTTCTTAAAGCAGACCCAAAGCTCTGTGTGTGTGTGCATGTGCGCGCACCGTTTTAGACGAGTGGTGGTGGGGTGTTGATCAGTTGATGGGCGCGGCAGTGGGATGACTCATATTTGGAGTTGCCTAGCTACAGGCAGGAGTTGTTTTCTTTAGACTCAGAGCGCGAGTACAGTGTGCATGTCTGGATTTCATTGAGATCGCAGGGCTTTGTGTGGGAGGCAGAAATGCAGGAGTGACACAGAGCAGGAAACACGAGGAGCAAACATCGTCCCAAAGAGAAGAAGAAACCACGTGAGGAGAAACGGGAGTTAAATGTAGTAATAAGAGCAAAGGGAAAGAAGGGGGAGGGCCGTGTAACGAGCGCCCTGGGTGAGGAAGTGAATCAAGAATGAAAACCCCTAGCCAGTAACCATGGAGACGGTTTGGCTCAGCTAAATATGAGGCTTTTTTTTTATTTTATTGAATGTAAACGGTGGCTAGGGCACCATAGCTGACACACAAAACATTCAGCAGACTGGAAGTTGTGCTGCAGCCTTCTAAAGTGAAGTGGCTCACATCCACTGTAGAAAATCTCCACTGTGTCGAGTTCATAATAGACTCCTGAAGCTGCTCTCATCTGATTTTTCTATTCAAACCGCTGGCAGGCAGCCAACAGGGCACAAGCAAATGCCTAGAGATAAATTCTCATAGCTGTGTGTTTAGCAAATTCTCTGATGTCTTAATTTGATTTTGATTGGCCCTTCACACAGTGTTTACCTCTGTCTGTTTTTCGTTGGTTCTCCTGCTTCAGTAAGTATGTCAGTCTTTACAGTCTTTACTCAAATATACAGTCTATGTAATAAGTAAATAAATATATACATATGTTCATACTAAGCAGGTGTATAAAAGACAGAACAGTGTGCAGTAAAAAAAAAAATCAGTGCATTTAGACATGTAGACACGGTCAAGACGACCTGCTGAAGTTCAAACTGAGCATCAGAATGAGGAAGAAAGGTGATTTAAGAGACTTTGAACATGACATCGTTGTTGGTGCCAGAGCAGCTGGTCTGAGTAATTCAGTGGCTGCTGATCTGCTGGGATTTTCCATGCATAACCATCTGTAGGGTTTACAGAGAGTGGTCTGAAGAAGAGAAAATATCCAGTGAGCAGCAGTTCTCCGGGTGAAATGCCTTAACCACTCATTACGACCAAGGTGTGCAGAAGAGCATCTCTGGAAAAACCTGTCAAAGTTTGAAATAGATGGGCCACAGCTGCAGGAGACCACACAGGTGTCACTCCTGTCAGCTAAGAACAGGAAACTGAGGCTCCAGTTTGCACGGGCTCACCAAAACTGGAGAACAGAAGTTTGGGGAAACGTTCCCTGGTCTGATGAGTTTTGGTTTCTGCCGTGACATTCAGATGGTGTGGTCAGAGTTTAGCATAAACAACGTGAAAGCATGGATCCACCCTTCCTTGTATCAGTGGTTCAGGCTGCTGGTGGTGTGATGGTGTGGGGATATTTTCTCGGCACACTTTGCGCCCCTTAATACCAACTGAAGATCGTTTTAACACCACAGCCTGCCTGAGTATTGTTGCTGACCATGTCCATCTCTTTATGACCACAGTGTGCCTGCTTCTGATGGCTGCTTCCAGCAGGATAACACACTTTGTCACAAAGCTCAGATCATCTCAAACTGGTTTCTGGGATATGACACTGAGTTCACTGCCCTCAAATGGCCTCCACAGTCACCAGATCTCAATCCAATAGAGCTCCTTTGGGATGTGGTGGATCAGGAGAATCTCATCGTGGACGTGCAGCCGACAAATCTGCAGCAACTGTGTGATGCTGTCATGTCGATATGGACCAAAATCTCTGAGGAATGTTTCCAGCTCCTTATTGAATCTGTGCCATGAATGCATGAATGTGGTATTAGCAAAATAATGTTTGTGTTGTTTTTATCTAAAAATGAAATTGTATATAATAAATATTGTTAAACTGTTTGAATTGTTTGTGTCAGTGGATGCTAACAGTGTGTACAGCTGTGTGTCGGGTACATAGCTATGAAAATTAACACCATATCTTAGCTAAGATGGTAACATGTATTTTATAATTTAACAAGAAGCGCTCTGAGAGTGCAGTCCTCCGCCAAGGCAGCTCACTCTCAGGGCAGTACAGCAGTGTGTTTTGTGTATATTCATTTTGTTTTCTTTGTTCTTTTTAAATGTTCTTTAAGACATTTGTAGTGCAACAAAAACAGGTGCAAAGTGCAGCGTTTGTTATTTGCCCTGCTGAAAGCCATTTTAATATACTTGACATTTTAATATACTCCGTCTACAGCACGACGTTTATCAGCAGTGCTCGGTGTCTCTTTGGCCCTCATCTTTTTTTATGCAAATTGCTTTCTGTTTTCTTCTTTGTTCTTCCTTTTTTTTTCCTTTGACTGAGGCACGGCTGCTCTCACTACAGAGTGACATCAGGAATGGCAGTTTGTAATAAGCAGTTAACTATCAATGCCTTCATCATTCCAAGGTTAGTTCAATGCACCTGAACTCAGCTCACATATACTGTGCATGGAGTCACTTGTTATCAGCACCTGAATGAAACAAACACTAGTGATAATGGCTGATGGTTGACACCAGATTAGATCCATAGCTAGGCAGGCTACTGGCTGGCTGCCTCAGCACTTGAGTGCCTTAAACACTACTGATAATATGTGGCAGACTGTGCTAGCTATAGGCAGTAGCTTCATACTGGCTGGCTAGCTGCTCGGTACTTCCGTGCCTTTATTTATACTGATAATGTCTAACTGTGGCATGAGCTAAGAAAATGATGTAAGGGCAGTATGACAGATGTTTACTTTGATTACACAAACATTATGTAGGAGCAGGTCACAGATAATAGGTATTGATTTATAAATAAGTGGAGATGAATAACCTGAGCTTATTATATAATATTATACTGCAGCATATTTCTAAGTAACCAGGCAGCTCATTCTCTTTGTCTTGACACTTTCTTTAAAGATGGAACACATTTTAGGGTCCATTTGAAAGAAAGGCAGATGTGAAATGTTAAAGTGAGGTCAGAGGTCAAATGTGACATATTTGGATGCAAACTATAATTTGATATATAGAATCCCCATATATCATTCCCTACTTGCCTGCAAGTGGTCAATACAAACACTGGCAGTAAGAAACCTAGTTTTATGAATAGCTCTGTATACCGTTATAATCACTCTGACCTTCAGATCAATCTGTTGAATTTGAAGGAGAGGTCAGAGGTCAAATGTGACGTACCTTGACGACCTCAGCGGATGTAAGCCAAATTTGAATGGATTGTTAACACGACCCCACTCTACACACCTACAAAGTTTTATCAGAATTAATTCAAAACGTCTCGACAGACAGACTGACACGCGCGCACACGCGCGCACACGCGCGCACACACACGCACGCTACCAAAAACTTGGCAGAGGTATAAACAAGGCTGATACTGTGAAATAAAGGGTGTTTGTAAAAGAATGGTTATTTGGGCCCTGTTTATCAGGTCTTAGAAAAAAATGAGTCATGAGTAATCTGAATTAACACTTTTCTATCACAAGTGTTACTCTGCTGCCCGTTAGGTTCCTAAATGAACAGCATCTTAAGTATGCTCGTCTAGAGGAAGGCTTTTTTTGTTTTGCTTTATTTCACTGGAAAATTAAACGGATGACCATCTCACCCTGGAGCACCAGAGAGAGGAGGGTGGTGATGGAAACTGTGTGTGTGCGTGCGCAGGGTAACTCCCTTAGAAATTGATTAGTTTGGAGTACATTGTGTTCATATTTGCTTTTCTCAAGACACTCGGCTCATGTAACGCTATGTTTAGAGAGACACGTGTGAACGTATGACTGTGCGAGCGGCTCATCCCTTGATTGACGTGCCTGTGAGCTTTTCATCAAAACCAGTCGGGCGACACTGGGAGCAGAGATAAGGGTGGTGGTCTCCTTCTGAAATTACTCAGATACCCCCGGGGCGAATCAAGAGTTTCAGCATTGACAGTTCTGCCCCGTTTGTTTGTTCTACCTCCTCCAAAACAGTCGCTGTCAATGTTTTTATAGGAGAGGTTTAGAATCTTAGGACGGGGTGTGACATATTGTGAGATGGAAAAGGAATGAGGAGAGTGAGACAGCTAACCACAGACAGAGGGCTTTACTACTGTGTAAAGCAGCAGTGACTCGGCTGTGGTCAGGCTCACTCTGCTGGCATGTAGGCACTGCGCCGCTGGCTTTGTTTCACACAGTCGTGTTGAAATCCTCCCTCACCGAAACTCCTCGCAGACGCCTTCATTAAAGGATTTTGACATTATTCAACCAAAAATAGCGATCTGTTCTGCTGCAGGCCGTGTTTGCCCATCTGTATCAAAGAGGCTCTACTCTGATATTTTTCCAAACAATTTAACATGCGTCAGGGAGATGAATGATTAGCATTACCGTTGCAGCAAACACACAGTAAGTAAAAATGCGAGGCTTAGCTTTAGACCTCAAGGTGAGACAGGTAATCTATGACAGAGAAGTCCTGTTGGCAGGTCTCATAACTCATTTTCAGTGATGTGAGATGTCAGAGTGTACTGCAGATCAGTGCTGTGTGCTCCAGTGAGTGCTGAATAGCAGACCCAGCTCTGCTTACAGCTCTTTAATGAAGCCAGCAGTGTAAAATAAACTGAACCTGAGCCACCATGAATGAGCCCATGCTGAGAAAGTACTTGAAGGAATCAGTGTTCATACTTGTGCACTCTGTAGATGACACAATATGACAGTTGTTTTTAGGCAATCCTTTATGGCTCTGATTTTTCTGAAATGGCAGCACAACAGAGGGCTGAGTGTGGAGCAAGCCATCCTATTGGTCTCCTTCGGCAGTTATGGAGGCATGTGATTTGTCTGCTTGTGTTTGGATATAAAAAAAAAACGTGTTGTAGCTAAGTACCCCCCCCTCCGCTACATAGTGGGTGTTTGGCCACACCGCAGTCTAAGTTTTCACTCTGAAAAATGATAGCTGACTGATGCATGACTCATGGCATTTCCTCTCCCAAAATGACACCAAGAACTGAAAAAAGGGCCTGATTTTTGTGTGGCAAAAAAATAAGGCATTCATATTGTTTCTTGCTCAGAAACTCCCAGTGCTTTTCTAATGTTATCCCGAGATGAAGAGGCTGAAGGGAGTGGCCTATCACACTGAAAAGAACAAACCTGAGCTTAACTTCACTGCAAGGTGGGGTCGAAACGCCCAGAACAGAAGCAGGTCCAACCACATTCTGTGTTCACAGCTCTCCCTTTATCTCAATGTTCTCTGCTTGTTTTCTACAGCTAATATCACTGGTCTGATTGTGTAGCAGTTTTTTGGGGGGGAAATGTCAAGTCACATTGCACAAATTATAGGTCTCGATATGATCACATGCACTGCATGCATCGAGGGAGTTTTCGTACAGCTTTTGTTTGTAATCGATAGCTGGCTGATATATGGCAGATGTTGCATATATTTTCAGGAGATTAGGCAATTCCAAACCTGAAGTGCGCAATTTCAACGGACTGAGATGCTTTCCCATAGGGTGGGACGCGGAACGTTAAGTCACACGATCAAGGTGTGGCATCAGAAATACAGTGTGCTGAAAGAGTCAGTGAATGAATGAAATCTGATTCATTCATCTGAGCCTTCTGTACTTTTGATTCTTCTCTTGTCATTCTCAAGAAAGATGTGAGACAATAGTTTTTTTTTTGTGTGTGTTTGGAAGCTTGTTTGTGCGTGCGTTGTAATTTTATGAGCCGCACAATTAGCCATGTTACAACTCGAGCGGGCTCTACCGCCTTTGGTGGTCTGCACTGGTAACTATTTTTGAAGTGTGCTATTATCCTGCTGGCTCATACCCGAGGCTGAGGTATCCTGATATGATACTGACTAAGCCTTTGACTCAGAAATCTCACTGGCCATACTTTAATTCTCAGCAGAAGCAAACAAGTGATCTCAGTCTCCCAGTCCACACCCAGATTATTTTTGGATGCCTGATCTGCTTGTGTTTTTGACCCCCCCCCCACCTTCTTCATATTCTTGCATCCGTTGTTATTTCATTATCCTGCTATTTTTTTTTTCAGGAAGTGCCACCTTCCACTGACTTCTGCTGCAAACATCAGACATACTGCAAACATCGTTTGTGCTGTATTGAGATTAAAAAAATTTCTCATCTCCTCGTTATGTTTAATTAGCTTAAATGATCAGGCGCAGAATGGTCTACCAATTTAAAACCTCCTCTTTAATCTCTCCATACGCCTGCACACTTCCTGCAGTTGCCTAGAAACTGAATTCAAACTCTGAAACAGTCTCCACCCCCTTCAGATCTGGAGCGGTTGACATCAGCGCGCATACTGCAAGTTCACCTGTCACATTGATTTGCCTGTGGTACAGTATTTCATGTGCCAACTCAACAACAACGCAAGATTTTACACAAATATTTTAATAGGCTAAAATAATAAGATGATAACAAACTTAGCTGTGATGTCAGAAGGGGAACTTGTGACTGAAATTATTATTTATTTTGGTGCCGAGTTAGTTACACTCAACTTGGTCGCCCCCGTGGAAACAGTGCTGACTGTAGACTGTAGATGTTCTGTGCTATGTGTGCGTGAGGCATCCACATTGCAACAACATCTGAATTTATAGCTTTGTCTACTGTCATGTGTTCCCACAGTCAGCATTAGCTCTATCACATACAGGGGATATCACTTATTGAACTTGCACACTAATGCACCAGACAGAGGAAAACAGTGACAACAAAGCATAACAAAGTCAAGTCAAACTTAACTTTGAGTTAAACGTCTTCACATTCTGTGAAGCAGACAGCATCTATCCTCACACCGTCGACCCAGACCAACATTAATTCATATGTTGCAGCCTGACTGCTTAGTAGAGGCCTATGACCACGAGGTACAAACCCGCCTTCTCCTCTTACTGCGCGCGATACTGTGAGGCAAACTCTTTAATCTGTTAGATGTAGTTAAGAGGCTCCGACATCTGCACCCTGCCTTGTTAATGTCTGATTTGTGACAGGTATTCAAATACATTTAAGGCTGTAACGAGGAAGTAAATGATAATACGTGCTGATTAAGGGGATCTGTCATGTTCTCTTCTGGCTTCCCATTCTTATTTTTTGACTCAAACTAGGGTAGCTTTTGCGTGAGTCACAGTTAGATTGGTTTCCCATCATAAAGAGCAGGTGGGCGGGGCTACAGCTGTCACAACCAGAGCTGTGTACCTGAGATAACCATATTAAGTAGAGCTGTTATCTGTGACATCACACAGAGCCACGTGTAGAAAAAAAAAACCATGTGAAAAGGAGTGTTTGTAAACCTTGATTTAACTGCAAAGAGGTTAAGTATCTCTTTGACCTAATGTGTTTTTCCAATGGCAAGAGAAACCTTAGCTCCCAGAGGCTGCTTACACACACACACACACACACACTGAACTCATTTCATATTTAATATGAGCGCCCACCACTGCTACAGTACATATAGCCTGTATGACAGTGAAAATGAGGAAAAGGCTAATAAGGTCTCCTTTATAAGAGTCTTCCTCTGACTAATCTGTGTGATCTTCTCTAGAAGCAGATGACTTTGACTCACTGGAGTCAATTGGACTATCTCAATCATCACCAGCAACGGAAGAGTAATGATAAGTAATAAAGGAACTTAGAGCAGTGTGAAATACCGCACTGCCACTCAGAAAACAGAGTGGTAGCTTTTTCACTTAAGCAACAAGTTGAACTCATTTGCCTCCAGCTATTTTTCTCTTGATGGCAAGCACCAACATTCCTTTATCCTGAAACCTCTTCCTCTGTAACAAAAGCGGGAAGAGGCGAATGGCAGTGATTAGGAAGAAAGGATAAATTTGTAGTTGTCCGCGTTTATGCACCGAAGTTCGCATTGTTTGTATGTAATACACACACAATAGTAACAATGCGATTGTGTTTTGCTTGGTTGCAGTCTGCTGCCATGGAAGCACGCGTAAAATCACTGGCCAGGGCTTTACGTCTCCCTCCCCTTCCCCACCTAATGTCAGTGAGTCATCTTCTGTCCTCCCAGAGAAAATCACCACTGTCAGCTGAGTAACAAAGACAAAACACACCAAACACAGAGGAAAAAAAATCTCTTTATTTGAGCCTTGGTATGTGTGTAAAGTACATAGAGGAGAGAGAGACAGAGAGGGTGGGACAACGAGTGAAGAGTTGAGTAGGAGGAGGTGGAGGTGGAGACAGGGCAGAAAGAAAAAGAGGCAGAGATTATGTGATCAAGTAAGTAAGAGGCTTGTCCTGGGTGTGGACTTAAAAAGAGGGCAGGGTAAAAGTGAGCGGACTGGTAAGATCTTATGTTTGCACATTTGGACAGAGTCTGAAATTAGTGTCTTTGAGAGCAGGAGGAATTAGACTTGAAGAGACAGACGGACACCTAACAGTAAGTCAAAGATTCTTCTTCTGCTGCTTTTTGGATCTGCTCTTTTCTGTAGGTGTTTCACAATGTTGGAACAGTGTAATCTGAATAGAAGCTGTCTTATAGTTTTGCTTTAGTAATTTTTTTTTCTTCCATTCATAGTTAAGAAAAGCTAATGATAGAAAGGAAAAAGTTTGGGGATGTGTGTGCACAGCCTGTTCAAGGCTTTTGCAGTTAAAGCAACTTTCCTCACCAGGTTAGGCTGCTTTCCAGTCGTAGTTCCTGCATCATCCGTACCAAACAAGACACTTTTTTTTTTTTTTTTTAAAAAAGGAGTTTAATTGTGTTTGGGTTTTTTTTTACATTCTCAGACCTAGCCTCAAACATATGCATATGTCTATTTTGTGTAACGGAAAAAATGCAACATCCAGATCAGGGAGGAGGAAAAACGAATCAGTCAGCATGTCTTCTTATTGATAGATTTTGGAAGCCAAATTTGATCCATGTGCCCAGAAAGAGTGCTTTAAATGAAAGCATACTTTTTTAAATTGGCTTGTTGTGTTTTTTTTTGTTTTTTTTTCTCTGCTCAGAGGTTTTTCATTAAAGTTTGTTCCTCTGGTAGAGCGTGTCTGTATCTGAGCTCTCAGTGCTTCAGGCTGAAGTTCCACAGAGACAATATTTGCTTTCATTGTCTCAGTTTTGGAGTGGATGAAACGTGGGAATTACTTTCAGGGATATGCCAGTGTGTGTGTGTGTGTGTGTGAGCCTGGCCCCCGTCTGTATATGTGCGTGTGAGAGCGAAGGAGCTGGCATGCACGTGAGTGTGTATGAGGGCCCAGCCCATGAACACTCCTTTACCAGCAGAGAGAAGCAGAGCATTCCCTATGTGCCTCTTCCTCTATTCACACCCAGTTCAGCCTCATTGTTAGAAACAGCCAATTCATATATGAATTAGATTAACAAATGTTTGATCTAATTGATATCTCTGGGTGGAGGCACCTTTCAGAGGGACTAATAAGTCTGAGGACCAGTTTTTAAAACTACGCTTAAGTTTGTTTTTAGTTTTTGGGGTTTTTTGGTGTTTTTTTTTTTTTTACATTGGGTGAGAGTGTGCAGCAAAATTCTAACTAAGGGGATCAGGTGTGGACAAGCTAGGTGCAGAGAATAGACTGTAGTCTCTACAGTTATTTTAGGGAGTGGCATGTTCCTCCACTATAATCACCATGCCCCAAGACAAGCCCAAACTCATCTGCCTGTCATGAACTTTACTCCAAAGTTGGCTCTCTATCCCAACAGAATCTGCTTCTCACGGGTACACCAATTGTGTTTGCTACACAACTGTCCATCAGCAGCTCTGATACTTGGTGTCAACATTACTTTGCAGTCTCGTTGCAGGCGTTCTACTGGGAGCGCGTTAGCTGTAAAGCAGAGTAATTAGAAGTTGAGAAGACACGCCCTGAGCGGGTGCCAGGTTTTGGCCTTGCTTTGGTGCACTGAATGTGTGTGTTCATGAGGATGTGTGCGGGCACACACACACTTGGGACTGACATGAAGGGCTTCCTTTACAAAAAACCCAATAAGTTAGCTGTAGGCCATACTTGACTTGATTCCCTCCTAGTCTGTTTGCTTTACTTTATTCATCGTCTCATTTACGTCTGTTAAGCGTTTAAGTCGTGCCTTCCTCTCTCCAGCACAGTCATCATGCTGGTCCTCCTCGCCGCCATCTTCGTTCTTCACATTGCATGCATCATCCTCCTCCTGACAGCCACCATTGACAATGTAAGTACAATTACAGCCTCAAGGCATAATTACCCCAGCATTATTGCTAGCTCCCTCCTTAGTTTCAGACCGTGTGCATCGCCTGTGATGCATGCTGGATAGCAAAAAGAGTGATGAGGGTGCAGCTGCTCACCCCTCTTTCATCACTTGAGGAATTCATTCCTTCTCGGGGCCGCATATTTGACATTTCTGTGCGACTGATGGGACGAGCTCGGTGTCATCACCATGTGCCACCGAGCACACCCACACATTGCACAAGTATGCTTAAATATGTGAGCTTCTCACCTGCGTTGGGGCCAGTGTGACATACCTGAGTGAGCCGTTAAGGAAACACGTGATTCCTTCTTCAAATTGTCATCATTTCCCAACCCCTCCAAATACATGGCATAACTCAGGGTGGCTCTGGCTCTGCCGTTGTACTGACTACCTGTTTAAAATCTACTCATATTGATTCACCTGTTTTACTTCTGTTAATATTTTTGCAACCACTGCAAGGAAGTTGACTAATAAAGTTTTTTGTCTTCGTCTTCCCCATCAGGGCTGGTGGATCGGGTCAAACATGCAGACTGATATATGGGCCCGCTGGATTTTTGCAAATAACTCATGGCAGTCCATTGATCTTCCACAAACCTACCCAGAGAGTAAGAGAACATGCTGCCACAACACTCACTGTCATGTTGATTTTCTAGCACCTTCAAATTTGAGGTTTTTCTGTAAACGTTTGTTTTTATGTGTAAAATCCAAGTACCAAGATATGTTTAGGTGCAATTAGTAATAGTTTAACTTCAAGCTATGATGTGTAGCTGATCTGCTGAATTAAATGGAGCTGTGTGGGCAGAGTACCAAAGCAACCAAACACACTGTGATGGGATTGGGATTTAAATCCTGGTGCTCTTCTCTGTCCCCTCATAGTTAGAAGATAACAGAGACAGTAGGTTTTCTGGGCCTTTGAAGACTTTCTATTATGATTACTATCTGAAGCAATATTTTAAGATCTCTAGCATACACGTTAACTACAAACCCCTCTATTGCTATAGATAGTTGAATTCAGTAACATGCTTATGCAAATCATTCGGGGACACACAGAGAGTTTGCAGTTACCCAAATTTTTTTTTTGCATTGCAGATGAAGACTATTTCCTGATCTTTGTGTAGTGTAATGTATAGTGATTGAATCAGACAACGTGCTCAGTATGTTTTTACTGTAAAACATTTGGCATGTTTAAACATAATGTTCCTGCCAGTCAGAGTTGCAACTGTCTGACTGTCATTTTCACACATACAGAGTCACTGCACTGTTTCCAGGGAGTGTCAGTACACTACTAGACCCCCACGCCCTTTCACACACTAGTATCTTCATTGTTGCTCTCTCTGGCTCCCCCTGCAGGTTACCTTCAAGCAGTGCAGGCCAGCTCAGTGCTAGCTTGTATATTCTCCATCATTGGAATCTTTGTGTTTGTGGCTCAGCTCTTCACCCTCGCCAAGGGACAGAGGTTCACCATCTCTGGTGCCTTTCAGTTCCTTGCCTGTGAGTATTTTTTTCCCTCCCCTTCTTATGCTGGATTCCTTTCTCTGACAGTGTTTCCCTCTCTGTATGACCTCTACTGATGTGTATCTTTACTCGTCTCCATGTTTCTCTCACTTCAGGCCTGTGCATCATGATCGCAGCCTCCATCTACACAGACCGCTTCCACGGCGATGAACAAAATCTGGGTAATTATGGCCATTGCTTCATCTTGGCATGGATCTCCTTCGCTCTCACATTCATCTCCTCCATCATTTACTTCGTGCTACGCAAGAAGACTGCAGAGTAGCTCCGGCCAGCCCCAAAAATCTTCAGCTGGATCTGCTTTTTCCACCAAAATCTGGCTTCAATTGCAGATGGGTCTGTGTTTACATGTATCTGTTTTGGACATTGGATTTGAGCTGCTAGTGTATATTCAGCAATAGAATGCCATTCCCCCCCCCAAATACACACCGGTGTTTAACTGAGTGTGCTTTTAGATAATCTGGGTTTCAGGCTTTGTGGAGTGCTATGGTAATTTCTGCAGACTCAGTCAATCACAGCTGTATTTGGGTGTATTTCCAGACCAGAGTGGGGCTGGATTTATCGAGGGCATCTAAGAATAAAGAATTTTTTGTTTTTTGTTTTTAACTACATAAAAAGGCCTTAATGTTTATAAGATGCTATCATAAATTAAGACCGAACAACGTCCCTGCATTATAACAGAAAGCAGGTTGAAGTAACTGGGTTTTTTTCCTCTGGTAATGTACATTTACATATAGATAGGATTATTATAATAAAAAGGGGTGAGCTTTATTATATAGATTGTTTTGTTGTTAGTTTTTATTTTTTTAATTTTACATATTTGCCTTCTTTACTTCATAAACTGTGCCACTAAATAGACAGTGTGACTAAAACATAATGCCATCAACCACAAGCAAACTTGGGCCTGCTTGAAGCCTTAAAGCGCTTTAAAATATCCGTTTACGTCACGTGCTGCAGATTTCTGATAAATATAATGAGATATACAAATTTGAAAGGCGATACTGTAATGTAGTCGAGGTTGTCTCGTAATTATTTGTGATTGGGAAGACACCAAATCAAGCGAAATCATATAGATACCCAACAGTTTAATGGCTGTCAGCTGGCCCAGAAATAATTACATTTTAATGGTAACCGTAGAGACATGAAAATATTAGCGGTTATAGATTTCAGTTACATTCTCATAGGGTGTATGAATGTTGCCATTTTACTTAACTCAAGGAATCAAATGTCTTGTGGTGGTGAATGTAATCACATTCTTTTCTAATCACAGATGAACCGTTTCCGCACTGTGTGACAGAACGGCAACTAGCTTGACTCTTGATGTATGAGATGTAATGTGTAAATATGATTTGTTTCCCATAATGCCTTGTGTGCTTTTGTTTATTTTTGTTACCTTTATATGTCATGATGAATGAAACTGACTTTTACAATATTAAAACATGATTTTCAGTCAGTTATTGGAGGCATTCTTGTTTTCTCTCCAGTTTCTTAATCAGGTAGATTTTTATTATTATTATTATTATTCATGCCTCACAAAGTGAAGGCCAATCATATTTGATATAAATTACGTAGATGATGATTTCTGTATCATGTTCAGTTAAAAAGAAATATCCCTTCAGTCCTTATCTACATTTTATTATATTAAATAACAGATGTTATTTTATAAATCTTTTCCGGAACAGCTGGGACACTGCAAAATGTCATTAATAACTCCGCGCAGTAGTTTATGAATCATACAAAGGCAACATATCAAATGTTAAAATTTTATGACTTTTCTAAAAAATTTGCAAAACACTTTCAAATACATTTTGACAGCAGCAAATGAATAAATACATGAATGAATAAAAGTTGTATAATCTTGAACAGTGGGTGGAACATCTCACAGCTAATGAGGTCAATTAGTAATAGAGTAATTAATTAGAGTGTGGGGCAAAGTTTTCACAGGACTCTGCAATGTTGTGAAAAACTAAGTACACCATCACTGCTTCCACAGTATTTAAGAGGATAAGTAGCAGCCAGGCATTGCTAATCAAATGCACTTGATTAATAAATAATCAGAAAGTGTGAGCACCTCTATAAAATCAGAGGTTTTGGCAGTTTGCCGGTCTGGAACATTCAGGTGTGTTAATGCAATGCCTCAATCTTCCCAGAAGTGCACGTCCCAGCAAATTCACCCCAAAGTCAGACCATGCGGTGCTCAGAGAAACTGCAAAAACCCAAGAGCTGCATGTCAGACTCTGCAGGCTTCAGTCAGCATGTTAAATGTTAAAGTTGATGACAGAACAGTTAGAAAAAGTCTGAACAAGTTTGACTTGTTTGGAAGGGTTGCCAGGAGAAAGCCTCTTCTCTCTATGAACATGACAGCACAGCTTAGGTTTGAAAACTGCATCTGAACAAAGACTTCTGCAGCACTATGCTTTGGACAGAGGAGAGCAAAGTGGAGATGTTTGGCCAAAATGCAAAACATCAACACAAACACCTCACACCACCTGTCAGCATGGTGGTAGAGGGGTGATGATTTGGGCTTGTTTTGAAGCCGCCTGAGCACCCTGCAGTCATTGCAGTCTCCATGAACTCCTCTGTATACCAAAGAATTCTAGAGTCAAAACTGAAGCCGTCTGCTTGAATGACCACTGACTGACCACTGTTGCATGACCCAAGTTGGGTCATGCAGCAGGACAATGATCCCAAACATAGCAGCAACTCTTCTACAGAATGGCTAAAAAAGAAAAGAATGAAGGTGCTGCAATGGCCCAAAGTCCAGACCTCAGCCTGACTGAAATGCTGTGGTGGGACCTTAAGAGAGCTGTGCATCAATGAATGCCTGCAAACCTCAATGAACTGAAGCAACGCTGTAAAGAAGAGTGGGCCAACATTCCTCCACAGCTATGTGAGAGACTGAGAAAGTCACACAGAAAATATTTTAAGCTACTGTTGCTAAAGGTGGTTCTACAAGCTGTTGGATGATGCAGTGTACTAAGTTTTAAACAGGAATGCATGGAGTCCTGTGAAAACTTTCTTTTTCATGTGACTGTTGTCTAACAATTTCAAATTAGTGTTTCTCAGCATTAAATTGCAGAAATTGGGGGACTGTGTGGTCTCATGATTACAATACATGATTCCATTAAAGCATTTATAGCTTCTGGCTAGAGAGATGGCCATAAATCAGCACTGAATGGCTTTGAGCTCAGGCTGATCAAGTGGCACTAAAAACAGACATGACTGTGTAGCGGAAATTGCTACATCGCTTTAGCAACTCTACTGAAACCTATTGTGAGTGAACATAAACAAGATCCAGAAAACTTGCCACATCCTCTGGGCCTTAATCTGTAGCTCAGAGTGGGCTGTAGTCTTCTTCTGGCTCATAATGGTTCTCCTGGTGTCTTGGGAGGGTCACGTGGTAAGAGACGGATGGTGTTGGTGAGGGAGACGGAGAGGGCAGGGACAGACGGTGAAAAGGCGATCCAGGCGCAGGGTGGGAGGGTGGAGGAGGGAAGGAGTCCGAATGTGAGACAGGAAGAGAATGGGAGTGCCTGAGCTTTGGAGTGGAGTGTGGCAATGTTTCAGAAGGGGGCGCGTAGTAGGGAGACAAATGGGAGATCCGAGGAGGAGACAGGGGACAGGTGAGGTTGGAGGCTGGGTTTGGTGGGGTGTAATAAGGAGCGGGTGGCAGGAGTCCCATAAAGTTAAAGCTGCAGGCGTTGAGGCTGGAGGCACGCCTGGGACCCACCATCAGGACCTTCTTGGTATAGTTGTTCAGGGTGGAGACACCTGCGGCCATGCAGATGGTGAAGGCAAACCAGGCCACACTGATGGAGACAGAGGAGGAGAAACACATGAAGGGATCACAGACACAGGGTTTACTGACAGACATGAGCAGCAAATTCCTGGTTAACTGATATATATATATATATATATATATATACATATACATATATATATATATATATATATATATATATATATATATATATATATATATATATATATATATATATATATATATATATATATATATATATATATGTGTGTGTGTGTGTGTGTGTGTGTGTGTGTGTGTGTGTGTTTATATGTTTTTCTTTTTACAAGTTCCTTTGTCTCAATAATTTTGTGTATGCCAAGTAGAAATATGACACCTAATATAAAACTGAGGTTATTCTTTTTGATGCACAATAGTTTTAAGTTGAAACATTTTATGCTTAATATTGAAATAGTATTTTAAAAATCTCCCACAGTATCAAGGCTTTTTGCCACTTTTGTCTCGTCCTGTTCTCCTGTGGGATGATCTGGGTTCCTGCACAGAGCTTGATTAAACCTATCAGATGTTCAAATTTGAAGAAACTGCTTGAAACAGGGGAAACTGTCAGAAGCAGCTGATTAAAGATTAATGATTGTGGTTTACTAAGTGGTGGAGCATTTCTTTTGTCATACTGTGGTCTGAATGTCACTTTTAGATGCAGACGTTCTTATTTACAGTGCTGTGCAAAAGTTTTGAGTCACCCCTCATTTCTTTAATATTTTGCTTCCAAGGAGACAGACTTTCTTGTATTTTTTTTGAGCAATATGCTGCATTTCGTTTGCCTCGGAAATCAGACATTGGAGCTGAGAGTGGTGTCACTCCGGAGTTGAGAGTGTTCCACTAACAGGCTTCATGAGGGTGGCCTGAGGGCCCACCATCTTCAAGTGGGCTCTGTGCTCACTGCTTGGCACCACAGGGTCTGACTGATATTTGCCATAGAATACCAGGCCCATCCTGCCATCCCCCCAAAACCCCATCCCCATAGAGACGGTGCCTGCTCCCAGACCACCAAAAAACAAACTTAAAATCAGCAGAAAACTGTTTAAGCATAAAAATTCAAAAACAATAAATAATATAGTTTCATCAACTGCACAAAAGAATAAAACAATTAAATGTGGATTATTAAACATTAGGTCTCTCTCTTCCAAGTCCCTGTTAGTAAATGATTTAATAATTGATCAACATATTGATTTATTGTGCCTTACAGAAACCTGGTTACAGCAGGATGAATATGTTAGTTTAAATGAATCAACACCCCCGAGTCACACTAACTGTCAGAATGCTCGAAGCTCAGGTCGAGGAGGAGGCGTAGCTGCAATCTTCAATTCCAGCTTAGTGATTAATCAAAGACCCAGACAGAGTTTTAATTCTTTTGAAAGCCTGACTCTTGGTCTTGTCCACCCTAATTGGGAAATTCAAAAACCTGTTTTATTTGTTATTATCTATCGTCCACCTGGTCCTTACTCAGAGTTTCTGTCTGATTTCTCAGACTTTTTATCTGATTTAGTACTCAGTTCAAATAAAATCATTATAGTGGGTGATTTTAACATCCATGTAGATGCTGAAAATGACAGCCTCAACACTGCATTTAATCTATTATTAGATTCAATTGGCTTCTGTCAAAATGTAAAGGAGCCCACCCACCACTTTAATCATACTCTGGATCTTGTCCTGACATATGGCATAGAAACTGAAGACCTAACAGTATTCCCTGAAAGCCCCCTCCTGTCTGATCATTTCTTAGTAACATTTACATTTACTTTAATGGATTACACAGCAGTGGGGAATAAGTTTTATTACAGTAGGAGTCTTTCTGAAAGTGCTGTAACTAAGTTTAAGGATCTAATTCCTTCATTATTATGCTCTTCAGTGCCATGTGCCAACACAGTGCAGAGCAGCTACCTAAACTCTGCTCCCAGTGAGGTAGATTATCTCGTCAATAGTTTTACATCCTCACTGCGTACGACTTTGGATACTGTGGCTCCTCTGAAAAGGAAAGCCTCAAATCAGAAGTGCCTGACTCCGTGGTATAATTCACAAATGCACAGCTTAAAGCAGATAACCCGTAAGCTGGAGAGGGAATGGCGTCTCACTAAAGTAGAAGATACTCATTTAGCCTGGAAAAAGAGTTTGTTGCTCTATAAAAGAGCCCTCCATAAAGCTAGGACATCTTACTATTCATCATTAATTGAAGAAAATAAGAACAACCCCAGGTTTCTTTTCAGCACTGTAGCCAGGCTGACAAAGAGTCAGAGCTCTGTAGAGCCGAGTATTCCTTTCACTTTAACTAGTAATGACTTCATGAATTTCTTTACAAATAAAATTTTAGACATTAGAGGAAAAATTATTCAAAACCATCTCCAAGATTTATCTTCATGTTCGGCTGCTTTCAGCACTGCTGGTATTTGTTTAGACTCTTTGGCTCCAGTTGATCTTTTGGAGTTAACTTCAATAGTTACTTCCTCCAAACCAGCAACATGTTTATTAGATCCCATTCCTACTAGACTGTTCAAAGAAGTCTTTCCAATTATTGATGCATCAATCTTACATATGATCAACCTGTCTTTATTAGGTGGCTATGTACCACAGGCCTTCAAGGTGGCAGTAATTAAACCGCTACTTAAAAAGCCATCACTTGACCCAGCTG
The DNA here is from genome assembly GCA_024447675.2 of Pterophyllum scalare. Taxonomy (NCBI): domain Eukaryota; kingdom Metazoa; phylum Chordata; class Actinopteri; order Cichliformes; family Cichlidae; genus Pterophyllum; species Pterophyllum scalare. The sequence continues at coordinate 174,888 of JAMQGT020001923.1, forward strand.
TCTTAGCTAATTATAGGCCAATCTCCAACCTTCCTTTTCTCTCCAAAACCCTTGAAAGAGTAGTTGTAAAACAGCTAACTGATCATCTGCAGAGGAACGGTTTATTTGAAGAGTTTCAGTCAGGTTTCAGAATTCATCACAGTACAGAAACAGCATTAGTGAAGGTTACAAATGATCTTCTTACAGCCTCTGACAGTGGACTCATCTCTGTGCTTGTCCTGTTGGACCTCAGTGCAGCTTTTGATACTGTTGATCATAACATTTTATTACAGAGATTAGAGCATGCCATAGGTATTAAAGGTACTGCACTGCAGTGGTTTGAATCATATTTATCAAATAGACTCCAATTTGTTCATGTAAATGGGGAGTCGTCTTCACACACTAAGGTTAATTATGGAGTTCCACAGGGTTCTGTGCTAGGTCCAATTTTATTTACATTGTACATGCTTCCCTTAGGCAGTATTATTAGAAAGCATTGCATCAATTTCCATTGTTATGCAGATGATACTCAGCTTTATCTATCCATGAAGCCAGATGACACACATCAGTTAGTTAAACTGCAGGAATGTCTTAAAGACATAAAGGCCTGGATGACCTCTAATTTCCTGCTACTAAATTCAGATAAAACTGAAGTTCTTGTACTCGGCCCCACAAATCTTAGAAGCACAGTGTCAAACCAGATACTTACTCTGGATGGCATTACTTTGGCCTCCAGTAACACTGTGAGAAATCTTGGAGTCATTTTTGACCAGGATATGTCCTTCAATGCACATATTAAACAGATATGTAGGACGGCTTTTTTACATCTGCGCAATATTTATAAAATTAGAAACATCCTTTCTCAGATTGACGCTGAAAAGTTAATCCATGCATTTATTACTTCCAGGCTGGACTACTGTAATTCATTATTATCAGGCTGTCCTAAAAACTCCCTGAAAAGCCTTCAGCTGATCCAAAATGCTGCAGCTAGAGTACTGACAGGGACTAGAACGAGAGAGCATATTTCTCCCATATTGGCTTCTCTTCATTGGCTCCCTGTTAAATCTAGAATAGAATTTAAAATCCTTCTCCTAACATACAAGGTCTTGAATAATCAGGCCCCATCTTATCTCAAAGACCTCATATTACCGTATCACCCCAATAGAGCACTTCGTTCTCAGACTGCTGGCTTACTTGTGGTTCCTAGGATACTTAAAAGTAGAATGGGAGGCAGAGCCTTCAGCTTTCAGGCCCCTCATCTGTGGAACCAGCTCCCAGCTTGGATTCGGGAGACAGACACCCTCTCTATTTTCAAAATTAGGCTTAAAACTTTCCTTTATGATCAAGCTTATAGTTAGGGCTGGATCAGATGACCCTGAACCACCCCTTAGTTATGCTGCTATAGGCCTAGGCTGCTGAGGGGGGTCCCATAATGCACTGTTTCTTCTCATTCACCTTTATTTACTTGTTTATACTTCACTCTGTATTTAATCATTATTATTAATCTCTGGCTCTCTTCCACAGCATGTCTTTTGGCCTGTCTCTCTCCACTCAGCCCCAACCGGTCGCAGCAGATGACTGCCCCTCCCTGAGCCTGGTTCTGCTGGAGGTTTCTTCCTGTTAAAAGGGAGTTTTTCCTTCCCACCGTCGCCAAGTGCTTGCTCATAGGGGGTCGTTTTGACTGTTGGGTTTTCTCTGTGTTATTGTAGGGTCTTTACCCACAATACAAAGCGCCTTGAGGCGACTGTTTGTTGTGATTTGGCGCTATATAAATAAAATTGAATTGAATTGAATTGAATTGAATCACTGGTGCCCTGTGCTTCACACAGATGAGAGCAGGTTCACCCTGAGCATATGTGTTAGGCACGAAAGGGTCTGGAGAAGCTGTGGAGAACGTTATGTTGCCTGTAACATAGTTCAGCATAACCAGTTTGGTGGCGGGTCAGTGATGGTCTGCAGAGGCATCCGTGGAGGGACACACAGACCTCTACAGGCCAGACAACGGCACCCTGACTGCCATTAGGTATCAGGATGTCAGACCCTGCGCTGGTGCAGTCGGTCCTGGGTTCCTCCTGGTGCACAACAGTGCCCGGCCTCATGTGGCGAGAGTATGCAGGCAGTTCCTGGAGGATGAAGGAATTAATACCACTGACTGACCCCCCACCATTCACCTGACCTAAATCCAGTAGAACACCTCTGGGACATTATGTTTCGGTCCATCCGACGTAACCAGGTTGCACCTCAGACTGTCCAGGAGCTCAGTGATGTCCGGGTCCAGATCTGGGAGGAGATTCCCCAGGACATACAAGCACGTGGGGGCAATACAAACTACTGAGTACAATTTTGAGTTGCCATTTCAGCAAAATGTTCCAGCCTGCTGCATCATTTTTTCACTTTGATTTTCAGGCTGTCTTTTTCATTTCCATCAAACAATGTGGCATCCTTTCATTCCTAACACATTACCCAGTCCATATCAGTATAGGTATCCAACACTGAGATGTTATGTGTTTTCATAGTGTTCCTTTAATTCTTTTAGAGCACTGTACTGTATTTCTATGTATGAGATATATGAGAGTGAAATGACAACTGGTTCAAGACTTTTGCACATTACTGTGTCTCTCAAATGCATCACCCTGATCTCTTCAAACAAGTGTGTGTGTGTGTGAGATGAAAAAGCTTGCTGGCTGATTAGCTTCGTAGATCATCACACAGCATGAGGCCATGTTCTTGTGACTCTGAAAGAAAGGCTACTTTCAGGGCTGTTCGGTATGCAGCCCAGCTTATCCTCGAAGGCTGAGGGTTGTAAAATTGTAATTTTAAACGGGCTGCAAAGAATGAGTTGAGGACACTTCAGTGGCGTGACGAGATGGTGGGACTTCATCTCCCAGCTGATTGAGAAGTCCCACAAGGGATCCCACATGAAGAGTTAAAGAAATTTGTTATGGAAAAGTCTGGTCTGATCAACGAGTGCCAAGAAAAGAAAGCTTATTCTCATGTTTGCATTTGCAAAAACAAGAATTTTAGCCAGTCAAGCAGAGGACATGAGGAAAAGATATTACCATACCAGTACTGTCTGAGTCAGAGCGGGAACACCTAATTGGGTTGAATGGATCCTTGTGGTCTTCTACATTTCATATATGTTTAAATAAACTCACTAGAATGCCCAGGAGTAGCCATAGCTATGAGGCTTGAAGTCTTCTGGTCCCATTGAGGCAGTGGTCTGAAACACCTGCATGAACATCATGTGACCCACCATCCCGAGCAGACCTGACGGGACAAAATTGAGCAAATGGACCAACTTGATTAGATATTAAAGGAAACTGGTAACCCCACCAATCATTCTACGGTGTTAACAGAAGTCACTCTGATTTAAATATGCATCTAAAAAAATATTATTGTACCTCCCAGGACTGTGAAGACAGCTGCAAAAGCGTTGAGCAGCTGGCCCCAGTGCTGCGTAGAGGGGCACCAGGCCCTGATACACAGCTGCACAGACAGCAGTATGCAGCTGATCAGCAGCAGACCGATATTCATGAGCTCCATAGACAGCGACAGCCAAAGCATTTCTGCGGAAGGAGGCAGAAGAGGCTGAGAGCAAAGACAGATGGAAGAAGGGATTGATTTTAAACAACGAGGCACCTGAAAGCAAAATGCCCACAAAGCTGCAGGAGAAACTTTACCTTTTTCAGATCCCGGGGGTAGTGTATAAAAGCCGCGGCACTTCTCCTCTAGAAATCACAAGACAAATGTGAGTAGAATCTGCAGCGGTAATGATTCTCAGCAGTTAAATAGTAACCATTACAGCAGCACTGTTTCTCCTTCCCAAAATCCACCAGCCTCTGTATAATTACTAAATAAACACGACAATCTAATTACTGTGTGAATAACCAGACTGAGATGACTGTTTGCATAAGTACTGTAATGGCCCAGGGTAACCTGATGATGGGAGATTAAAAGATTAGCTTAGATCGAGAAAGATTGCAGCTACAGGGTCACAAAATGAAACTGTCATGCTTCTCATTTTATAGCATTAAAAAGGTATTAATAGTAAGTATTTAAAAAGGGGCGCATTAAAAACAGAAACAACGTGTGTCAGAAGTGGGTTAAGCCTCTTTGTTGCTTGTTTGTCAAATTGTTTATATGGCAGCTGCAATAATTAGAGTACCATATGGCTCTAAATTGAGGTGGCCCTGAAAGCTCAGCATACGGAGACTTAAGAAAAACAGAAACGCACGAGAAAATGAAGGAACAGATTTTCACCAACTTGACCGCGCATGCGCGATGCTTATAAAGAGAAACACTGCAAAAGAAAAAAAAAAAGAGTTGTGTGTTTGTGGGGCATGTCCTTCTGTTCTAAGGTTTTATGCATCGGGACATAAAAAAAAATATAATCTCATCTTCAGCAGGTTGTAAAATACAACCTCAGATAAACATCAATGCGACATATTACACTGCCATTATTTATTTAATGGAAACTGAGCCAAAATGGAGACGCACTGTGTGAAAAACTAAGACCACCCTCACTGCTTCCAGAGGAATTAAGGGGATAAGTAGCAGCCAGCTGATGCTAATCAAATGCACTTGATTAATTGATCATCAGTGAGTGTGAGCACGGTGAAAGCAGATGTTTTGGCAGTTTGCTGGTCTGGAGCATCCAAGTGTGTGTTAACACAATGTCAAGGAGAAAAGACATCAGAAATAATCTTAAATAAGCAATTATTGCTGCCCATTGCTGCCCATCATTCAAGACAGTTGCCGATGTTCTCGGGAGTGAACGTCACAGCAAATTCACCCCAAGGTCAGACCGTGTCACGCTCAGAGAAACTGCATAAAACCCCAAGAGCTACATCTCAGACTCTGCGGGCCTCTGTCAGCATGTAAAAAGTTAAAGTTCGTGACAGAACAGTCAGAAAAAGACTGAACAAGTTTGACTTCCTTGGAAGGGTTGCAAGGAGAAAGCCTCTTCTCTCCGAAGCCTTGATTATACTCTGTTGTGGACATGGGCACAGCTTAGGTTAGCAAAGCTGCATTTGACCAAACAAGACTTCTGCAGCAATGTTCTTTGGGCAGATGAGACCAAAGTGGCACCACAATGGAGAAAACCAAACCCAGAACATCAGCACAAGCGCCTCATAATTTTTTTTGGTTTAACATCTATATTACTAATAATCAGTCATTCAAATCTGTTACAGATCAGCTGCAGATGATGGTGAGAACCCAGTCAATGTTTGTGGATCCTATCAATCTTTCTCCGGGTTTTAATCCATAATTGAGTCATACTGTTGAAGGCTAAATCTCGGCTAGCGGAGCACATACACTGATGATAATCCTCTTTGTGCTGAGCGTGTACCCAAATACATTCACAATCAAACACACCTGGGTCCTCAATTCACATTGCCACCTTGGATTTTCTCTCGTCCTGTGACCCATTTCAGTGTCTAATGTTAGGATGCAGTTCCCTTCACTTCCTGTTTCTGGGCAGCTGTTTGTCTAACCTTGGGAATATCCTCTACTCCCCACACAGTTTAATCATCTCGTATGATAAGGGTATGGTTATAAAAACCCTTCCAGTGATCCTGATTGAATGTTACTGGCATCACCAGATAAATTACCGAGGCGCATCAGTGCTTATTTTTAAATCCAGTGCTCTCTCATTCATTGGTGCCTATTCCTACTTAATCCTTTTCAGGGTCGCTAATGACATGTTTGGGCTTTTGTAAGAAACTGAGCAGCTTTGTCCTTTGACTCTCCAGCATGGTCAGCGAGGAGTTCCATTTTTAGCTGACTGGGCAGAGAAATTATGCTCTCTTTTCCAGCATAACTGAACCCTCCTACAGAGATCAATCATATGCTCTAGGCTTGTCAAAAGGGTCTCACATTTCTACCTATTTCCCTTCTTTCTCTCACCAAACTCATCTATGTAGATGTTCTCCTCACAGATGATGAACAAACCGGTGTGGAAGTTGGGGAAGACAAAGCGGTCGTCCCCAGTCTCCCAGAAGAACTGGATCCTGGAGGAGTTGGAGACGCCGGGAACAGGGATGCAGTGGCTCTGCTTGACGGGCGAACACAGTGGTTTGGGCACCTTCTGCTTACCCACGCACCAGTAGGAGGACATGAGGGCTGTGGTGCTCAGGAGGAGAGACACAAATGTCTGGATAAAGGAGAGGCAAGGGGAGCGCATCCGCTGCACGAATGCCATCATGTAAATGAGGGCTTGGGTTGATGGAGGAAAAGCAGGGAATGACAGAAACATGCATATTGAGACATGCTCAAATTCATTTAACAGAAAAAGTAAAAATTCTGCAGTATAAATTAAACATTTCCCAAGGGAATGATTAAAGTTTTCCCTGTTTTCCCTGATGCTTGGCATCGGTATAACTCCTGCACGTCACTAAAAATATCAGCAGCCTGTTATTAGTTTCCAGGGAGAAGCAGCTCTGCCCAACGGCCGCAGATGATTAGTGAGGCATTTAAAAAAGAGGGTGAAGGGGGCGTGATTGGTTTTACATTGCTAATCACGTTTAAAGAATAAAAAGACTGTGACAGAAAATCACACACTACTGGTAATTGGTGGGAAGACAGACGGCCAAATCAGAGGAAAATGAGTGAAAATAGCTGTCGCTATGGAACCTCTCCAGGAGACAGATGCTCAAACTAATACCTCTGAGCACTTCATGTCAAGCAGTGAATTAAAGCGCACTCACCTGCTTCAGCCTCTCTCACTTTGTCCTCAGTCCCATCATCGAGCAAGTGTGGAAGGTGAAAGAGAAATCTGGCCCCGCGCCTCTCGCAGTCTGCTCTCCCTCTCACTCTTCATCAGATACTGAGAGTGATGGAGGATTTTGGCCGTCACACTGACCTCTGCAAGCAGTGTCTGTCAGTCTTTATGATCCGTCAGACACAACTGTGAGTAACACACACACACACACACACACACACACTCACACGCCTCCTCTTTAATCCATCCTTATAAATCCAAAACAGACAACTCTGTTCCATCTGTTTTCATTTTGGTTCCTAGACTCATTCTGATCTATTTCATTGATCTCTCTGCCCTCTTGTCTCCACCCTCTTTCAACACTTTCCAGCCTGTAAAAGCATGCAGTGCTCTGTTTCCATGTAGAAATCAAAATGACCTTGAAAACAGTGAATAAAGATGGGCATGAGCAATAGTGCAATTCAATACCAAATGTGTGCACCGTAACTAAAGTTAACACAAAAAGTCAGGAAATTTGTGTTTGGTTGATTATTTCTTTGTTGTAATTATGCTTCCTGGCAATAAATGTTATACTGTTGGAAAGCCTCTTCATTTCCCCTTAAATGGAGACACATTTGTGAGGAAAATACATTTGTGGGTTAAGTAGCAGAGTTGAGTATGTGGGTTGTGTCCATGAAAAAGTTGCCAAATCTTCTCTGTCAGTGCCAAACAGCTCATTCTGCTGTTGACTTTTGTTTTGTGTTTATTGGATTGGATGATTGAACTTTGAAGAAACAAGACATGTTGGCAATTAAACGGTTTATTCATTTAACAAACAGGGGCCTCAGCAGCATGTGGAAGAACCATACAGAGCCGCAACAGCCTGGCACCTCCTCCTCATGCTTGCCACACACTGCTGTGTGATGGCATCCCATTCTTCAACCAACATTTGTCACAAGCCAGCCAATCTGGTTGTGTTATTCACTGTGGTACAAACAGGACGCCCAAGCTGAATCCACAAGTGTTCAGTGGGGTTGAGGTCAGGACTGCAGGCAGGCCGTTCCATCCTCTTCACTCCCAAATTGTTGAGGTAGTCTCTGATAAACCTGCTCTTTGGGGGCGAGCGTTGTCATCTTGGAGGATAGATTTCAGTCTCAGACTGTGGAGATATGGGAGTGCCACCGGTTGCAGAATCTCACCTCGATGTCCCTCGGCATTGAGATTGCCTCCAATGATGACAAGCCTTGTTTTTCCAGTGAGGGAGATGCCGTCCCACACCATCACACCTCCACCAAAAGCTGTTACTCTATCAGTGTATCTATCAGCACAGCATTCTCCATGTCTTCTCCACACTTTGACCCTGTGATCCAACTGCCATAGGCAGAATCTGAACTCATCACTGAACATAACGCTCCTCCACATGTTCAGGTTCCAGTGTACGTGTTGCTGACACCAGCACAAATGGGCCTGATGTTGAAGGTCAATCACGGCAGCCCTCCTGCCAGCCCTATGAGACCAGAGACTGGCTGTGTGCAGTCTGTTCCAGACTGTCTGGGTAGAGAGCTGTCAGTCATATCGTCCTGCAAACCTTGACTGCAAATCTGTAGAAGACTGCCTAAGAGCAGACAGGGTGAGGAAGCGGTCTTCTTGTTGTGTTGAATTCTTGGGATGCCCACTTCCCAGCCTGTTATATATGCGATATGCTCCGTTATCTGGACCACGACCTTCAATGCGGAGATGATAGAGGGGCTCACTGCAACTAATGCTGCAACCAACATGGTGTGCTGGGAGCAGACACCAACTGACCGCTGTAGCAGGGTCCATGCTCACAGGTGCTGACAATCAGGCCACTGCCCAAATACCTATGGGCCTAACATGATATATTATGTCAAACTAATAATTTAAACTGTCAACATATTACTTTTAGCTATCTCACCATTTATTCATTACTCTTAGTCAGTTTTTTCAACCTGCGTAAATTCAAGCTTATATCCATTAATGTCACCACTAAATATGGCAACAATTTAGCAAAATTATATATGACTTGCAGGGGCCAGTAACACACGTCAGTCTTATTTGGGAGCACAAAACCAGTGAGTGTAGGTACAGTTTACAGATGTGCTACTAGCAATGCCATTACAAATCTCATTGCTGTATCATCACAGATAAAAATGTGTGAAAACTCATTTATTAAAGCTGAAGGTTGGACGCAGAAGGGTAAAGAAGCAGAGACTATACAGATCACTTGCACTCTCACCTAAGCAAATCCAGAGAGGGAGGATCGTCCGGGAGAGTCTGTCATTCTTTCCTTAGCAGAGTGGGAGCAGATCAACCTCACTAAGGAGGAGAGAGCGAGACCGTGAAGCAGGCTCCTCACAGGAAGAAAGAAGAGGAAATGGTGGGAAACATGGCTCTAGTAAAAATAGATCATTTGACTTACAGATTAGTAATACCACAGTAAAATCTGTTCCACAGCAGAGGAAGCTTCAGATTTATGTGCGTGTGGCCCCCTCAGCTGATTCAGTGTTCAGAACAAGATGCACAAGAGAAGAAGCCAGTTCAGGCAGAGAAGCCTCCACATGCCATCGTGGAGCTGGCACTCTACAAGGCTTGGAGACTATGGAATAGCACAAGATCAGGTGAAGAGAGCACTCCTTTCACAGACTGATCTGCATGAAGCATTAGGATAACTCTTTAGTTCTCATCACCTGATACCTCTTTCTTTTCGGGTGACTCAAACTGAATTTGTTTGCAACAAAACCTCTTACACCTTTGTCATGGGACCATTTTCTAATCATCTGGCTGCTGAAGTCAGTGGATGTAAATTAGACGCATTGTCACCTCATGTTTGTTCTTTCAGGCAAAGGCAGAGAATTTTTGAGCAGATCCAGACACAGCTGGAGGAGAAGCTGTTGAAAAATAATATGAAAGATGGACAGAAACTACGGATACAGGCGTGGACAAAATTGCTGGTACCCTTCTGTTAAAGAGAAAAACCCACAACGGTCACTGAAATAACCTGAAACTGAAAAAAGTAACAATAAATAAAAATGTACCAAAAATCAGACATTGCTTTTGAATTGTGGTTCAACAGAATTATTTAATGATTCTCTTGAACCACAATTCAAAAGCAATGTCTGATTTTCATTAGTTAATTTTGAGTAAATTTTTATTTATTATTACTTCAGTCAGTTTCAACTTTTTTTTCAGTGACCATTGTGGGTTTATCTTTGTTTTGTTTTTTTTTACACAAGGGCACCAACAACTTTTTTGACATCAGCAAGAGAGACGCATGAGAGAATTAACCTGGAAGACCTCAAGGTGCAGACACAAGAAGGAGGGGCACCCAACCCAGAAAAACAGGCTAAAACCCACACAGTACATGCTCAGACATGCAGCATGTGCAGTACACTTGTACAGGAGAGAGTTTCTCTGACTGTCTCCTTCCAGGCCAAGGAGAAGAGGAGGATGAAGCAACAGCGTCTATGAGAGGAGATCACACGCACCAGTGCTGAGACTGCGTGGAGCAGGCTGATGTGAGAGATGAGGAATACATCTGAAGTAAACTAGTTAGTTAAAAAGCTCCAGTCCACAGACAATCCAGATTCCCCCAAAGATCAGAATAATAAAGAATTTAATCACATATTTTTTTGACTCCTTCTGTCATTAAAATGCACATTTCTGACATTTTATGACCTCTGCAGCTTCAGGAGGCAGAACTAGGAGCGCAGCAATGATGACTTAAGAAGCAGAAAGAGGTGGAAATAACCAATGTGAGGGTTCAGCAAGAAACTGCAAGGCGGGAATAAAACCACCAGCTAACTAAGTATCAGACACGGTCCCTTAAAATTTTATCTTCCCAACAGGAAGTGGCGAACAAAAGGAACAAGAGGAGAAGCAGCATCAGGGACCAATGCAGCATGCAGAGGCCATGCCACAACAGACGAAGGAGCAAGAGGTCTTAGTGAACACAGAGATCTGCGAGGAGGCCAACCGGTTAAACAGGGAAGCTCTGCAGTGACATCTGAACCTGCTCATTCTTACCACGTGAGAATGAGCAGGTTAGCATACCCTCTGTGGAGTTCGTTAAACAAAAAAACTCAACATGCAGAGTGAACACTCCCTGGAAAAAAAAAACTGCAATGAAGTGAAAAGAATGGGCACATTTAAATACAGAGAAGCCATCAAATGATGCCTCCATCACTCATTCACTAATATAACTTTGCATATAAAAGAATATGACAACAGTGCACTTCTATAAGCATTTGGAGTTGGTATATACACACTTGAGCACAAAAACAACTCCTCAGAAGTGACCTACCTACATCTTCCTTTCACTCACACGACTTTGTCCGGAGCTTGGAGTACACGGCCCAGCGCGTGATCAAACACGAGGGGTTATTTCTCTCAGTCTGGCGAGTGGATGATTTCACGAGAGCCGTCACCTCAGCACGATTCTCTCTGCGGACTCATTTACCCGTGAGAGTCACAGTTTGCGCAGTTGTAGAGACTGTTTGTGGATTCAATAATTACCTGAACAACTGGACAGTGTGTAACAGGGTATTTTAGCCGCCATGCTGGACTAAATTTGAACCGTCTCCACTAAATAATCCAAGCTTAACCCAACAGTTTTTTTCCATACGGCGCGCTTCCTCTCACATACTTGCACTCTGCTGCAGCTGTGTTGCTCTCGCTCCATTTTTCTAACATTATGGCTTTATATTTATTTGTAAAATCAGCTGCTGTGCCGCTAGTAGACTTATCAATGTTTGATTGGTCAGATGCTGCCAAAGCCACCTCTTAAATAACAAATATTCAACACACAAATCAGGTAGCTGACCTCATGCGGCGTGGTTGAACAGTCAGTTTCGCTTAAGACGGTTTCTACCTGAGCTAAGCGACCTGGAAGTATCTGTGTGGTAGCCATAAAAGCAGCTGGCGGATTTCTCTGCATACTAATGTGGTTCACTGTTTAATGCCTCCTTTAGAGTGGATACACTGGACCATCCTTTATGAAAGAGAGGAAACGTATAGAAAAGAAAAATTGGTTTTCCACCCATCAAGTTCAGATATTGGCAGAGGCATGTTGGAAGAACCTGAAATAGGTGGGCTTACCAGTGAACAGAGGCGACAAATATTTCAGACACAAGAGGAACATACTTGAAGCATTTTTAAGTGTATTCATAATTCATATACATATTGACAGGTTTCTAATACAGCATGGGTTTTGATAGTGTGTAACTGTCTTCTTTCAGCTTGACTTTTTTTTTTTTTTTTTTTACAAGAATAACAATAAAAAATGATAGACAACACCATGTACGACTCACTTTTAAATTTTATGGCAATGCTTCTTTTGAATGGATTTTGCAACTCCCGATTAAAATGCTGCTTTATCACTGAAGTCTGAAACCATTCAAAAGTACTTGGTTAGGCTCGCGCTCCACAGGCCGGTCGCAGCCGCTCACATGACACCCTCCCCAAAGTTCACCTCCAAAAATGTTTCATCACAGCCCAAAGGACTGACACCTGTCAGTCCAACGCAACTTTTGTATGAACGTACAAACGTGTGCACCCAGTACACCGTCCCACACCGATTAAAAACTCTTCCATGACCCATCCTTCACCTTTTCCCGGTCGGTATGGTTAAAGATGGCAGACACGCTTTAGTCCATAGTGTTATCTCCTCCTCCTCTTACAAGTCCGTCCTTCTCGTTGCACATTAGGAACTTTTTCTACTTGAAAAATAAGACTGTGTCCATCATTTTTCATGAATACTATCTGTACCGTAAAAACCCCGGTGATGAAAAATAAGAACACTTTTCAAAAGGACCAAAAATGGAATCAAAGACCCAGACGTCGGCATTTTTCAGTTTCTCACACGCACTCATCGCTCACGCATACACGACTTTTGAAAGGCAACAGATGTCCGTTCTCCAAGGCAATAATGTCTTTGTGGCAAACTTGACCCTGACATTACAGACATCGCTCTGGCTCCCCCCTCTCCAGGAATGGAAAAAAAAGAAGAAAAAAAAATTCCAATTCATGTGTTGATCGAATATAAATGAGATACATCCATTTCATTTCCATGAGTAAATACTGACAGGTTACAAAGTAATGAGGACTAAAATAATAATTGTGATCATCCTAATATAAAGGTAGAATACGACTCATGAGAGGATACAAAGTTCTCTCCTTTGCTGGGTTCGTCACCCGACTTGCTCCCAATACATCAAACAAAAGAAAAACTGGAAAAAAAAAGAAAAAAAAGAAAAGTAAAATGATAATACAGATGATGATGATGAAGATAAGCATGAGTTTAACACTTAAAGGGTGTCTCTGGAAAATCAAAGTAAGCCTAGAGAGGAAGGTTGCTTCTTTTATTCTTTATAGCAGAGATCCTTTAGTTCCTCTGTCAATCTTGATGTCTCATTTCATCCCACTTCCATCTTTGTAGTCTTTTCCCCAGTAGCTCCGTTCCTCTGTGTTGCATGTCCGTGTTTTTTTTTTTTTTTTTTTCAGCTTTTAAGTAAAGAGCAACAGTTCTCTTAAAAAACGATTTTTTTTTTCATTATCCTCCATTGTCTTAAATGTAAATAATGCTGATTCTTGGTGAGAAATTGTACATTCCCTTTTGTTGTTCTCAGCCGAAGATGCCAGTCCCGTCTTCTTCACATTTCTCCGTCTTCTATTCCAAACTAACCTAAGAGAGAAAGAAACGTTGACAAAAAGCATAATGAACCAAAAAGGTGCAGTTCATAAACCCTCGGCATGCCATCAGTGTACAAAACAGACACAGGATGCATCAGTTTCCATGAGGACAGGCTGGCTTGAGAGTGAGGGGGAGGCAGCGACAGGCACAAGTACAGCCACTAAGGTGAGGTGAGGAGGAGTGTGAGAGCTGCATGATTTTTCTTAACGCTACTCCAAGAACCCGCCAACAAAGAGTGGCTGCTGTACTGCTTCTTGGAATTTCAATGGCGAGAGAAGATATAAACAAACCCGAGGCAACAAATCCATCCATTAATGAGACAACAGTACACCCTCATCATTTAATAATTAAGAAACAAAAAAATGCAGCAGGTCTTAGACGAGCTCTTCTACACGGTAACTGAACCTTTTGTTGAGGTGGGGTTTTACACTAGAGATGGCTACAGAACAATCTAACATTACACACGGCTTTTACAATGATTACAAAGAGCAAACAAGCTCACACTGTGATGGCAGTTTTAAGAAATAAGTGAACATACAACATTTTGGATGAGATCGGACAACATTTGTATTGAAAGGATAGAAATAATTTTAATATGTGGAGAACTCTAAATGTTGCAGTATTGTGCAAAAGTCTCGAGCCACCCCCTCATTTATTTACATCTTGCTTCCAAGGCTTCAGACCTTTGGACACTTTATGTTGCAGAACACATTCAGTTCGACAGATATAAAATAGTATTTTTGCACCAACAAGGTGATTCCCAAAGAGCTATTAGTTGAAAACTTGGTATATCTCACCATCGCTGGAGGAGATCTTGTCAAAATTGTTATGAATGCAGAAACGTGCCATCAGATTTTTATCCACCATGCAAATCCATCTGGAAAGCATCTGAGTGGCAATAGCTTCATTTTTCAACATGACAATTAGTGCAAAACAATCAAACATCAATCATGGATCGGCCTCCCCAGAGCCCGGACCTCAACATTACTGAAGCATTGTGGGATCATCTTTGACAGAACAAAAGGCAGAAACATCCAAAGAAGAGCTTTGAATGTCCTTCAAGAAGCCTGGAGAACTGTTCCTGAAGACTGCTTAAAGAAATGAGAGTTCAGGCTCTGCTGAAGAATAAAGGCGTTCAGAGTTTGTCAGCATTGTACACACTCGGTTTTTCCATGCATGTTTCCACATTTCACCTCATCTATTTCCCATTTTCCTACATAATGAAATGAGGAGGAGCTCAAGACTTTTGCAGACTACTGTATGTATTACATACGTCCACAAATGTAAACTTACAGCTCCCAGGCTCCCGTGTCTCTTCATCATCTCTGTTTCTCTCAGCCTCTCTCTGACTGCTCCAGGTACACTGACTTGGCAGGCCGGACGCTCTGGGTAAACTGAAAAGAATGAGTGGGGCGGGGATGAGACGAGAGTGTGAATTAAAGAATACTGAAGATACTGACCGAAATGAAGGTTTCAGACACTGATTTGGAAGTGAAAATAGAGATGAATTCCACAAAAGAAAACGAACCTCTCTTTCTTTACCTTGTGCTTCGGACAACGCAGCGAGAAATTATCTTCGTTCAGAGAGCAATCTGGCAAACGGACAGAGAATATCAATACCCCAAGGACATTAGAACTTCGTTTTACATCGGCGTACTATTTCCAGTGCACTTGTGCTCTAATGCAGCCACTCACCTGCTTCAATAGCACACAAGTAGTGGTAGCGAAGTGTACAGCCTTTACTGTAGCAGCCCAGGGTTGAGCCAACCATCTCACAGTATGAGCACGACTGAGAAGAGAAGATATTAATACACGTCAAAGCTGTTACAAATACTGAAAGTCAAAAATTATCACGTGATCAGTAAACTACTCACTTGATGTACAGTATAACAGCTACTGAAATACTGTCTTATCAATATGTATGTATACATGTGCATTTATTAAAACAGCAACAGTCAAGACTACATATGTTGAAATAAAAAACCATAAACCTTTAATACCCCCCTCTCCCCCCAAAAAGGCACAAATAGGTGCAACTCACTGTTTCTCTGGCGCCATCTAGTGCTTCCTGCAGGCCATACAGTCTCCCATTGACGAGGTAACACTCCACTGGTCCACACTATACATCCTTCATGGACCCACAGCTCCTCTGGATCCATGGGCATCTGAGGCAGCTGTGCCAGCTGTGCCAAGGGTCCCAGGGAGTCCAAAGCTGGTGGAGGGGGCTGGAATGGCAGGGAGGCCTTACTGTTGGATGGCACCATTCTGGGGAATCCTCACTAGACTTGTGTCTCCTTTTAAAACGGGGATGCGAGGTCAGCTTTCTATGCTGAGGCCGCTGCTGAGCTTCGTCTGTAGGCTGCGGCAGCGGTTTCTGTGCCTGCTGTAGGTCAGTTTCCAGGTCCGGCTCTCTTTTGAGCTCAGGGATAGGTCTGATATCCAGATTAATGTCCCAGGTTAGAGATGTGTTAACGGTAGCGGACGAGAAGGAAGAAGAACAGGCAGCGTTACTGTGCTGGTCAGCCACATGCGTCATCATTTCCTCCCTCCCAGTTGGAGAGGCAGTTCTGACTGTAGTGCTAAGAGAAGCAGGGTTTGAATCCAGATTGAAGGCATAGTCACTCTCAGCTGAGGGCTTGGTAAACTGAGCATCTTGTGTTTGTGTGTCTTGGATGGTAGTCAAAGCATTTGAGCTTATGTCTGAATTTGGTCCGGTTTTGTTTGTGCCTGTGGTTGCCTGACACTGCCTGACCTGGGGCTGATTCTTGGGGAGCTTTGCAGCATATTCAGCTGGATAGTAAGGCCCGTAGAGATCTCCGAGGTGTTTGTAATTTGCCCATTTCTGGCACAGGCAACACAGCAAGCGGCCAGAGTGATTGGTCTCTGTAATCACAGGGCCTGAAACAACATAGCCAGATGAAGGAAGTGCTTTTCCTGACTGAAGTGTAGTTTCCACCTCGTCTGTCTCCCGTTTCTCTGATTCTCTGTCTCTCCTAGATAACTGGGAGGAAAGAGCTGAGGTCAGGAGAGAATCAATTCCACTCCCGCCTGCTTTCGCTCCAACTGCGCTACGCTCTCCTTTCATCTTGTCCTCCTCAGCATTTACAATGGTGCACACCGCCCCGATCTCTGGGTCTTCTTTCTCCACATGTATGTGGGGGACAAATGAACCCTTTCTATTTGGTATCCACAAAAGCTCTATTTGAGCCGAGGCTCCCTCCAGCACCTAAAGGTGTATCTGGGTCATCTTTGGCCATTGAGGTCGTTGTTGCGGCCGCCCCTCGCCTCCGTCTCCTCTGTCGTCCTCTTGTTTCTAGAGGCTCGTCGTCATCCTTCACACCTCTGCGTCTTCGCCGCACAGGTTTGACCTCAATCTCTGGCTGCGTGTCCTCACTCTCAACATCCACTTTCACTACCTGGGTTAACACAGGTGGAGCTAGTGGAGCAATGCTTTTATTGTCTGACAGAGGGGGTGCTGTTGGGGGTGTTGGGGCCGTTGCGCTGCCGGGAGCCTGCACTGTTGGTGGAGATTTGGGAGCAGCTGTAGTTGGAATGGGTGGCGCTGGAGGAGCACTCAAAGTTGTGTTCTGTGTTTGGACTTGAGACTGAGCGCTGGCTTGTGTTTGGACTTGGTTCTGAGCCCGTTTTTGTTTATTCACACTCCCAACAGGCCTGCCTTTTTTCTTGCCAGATGGGAAATAGCCTTTAGGCACAACATTCTCTAGTGGCTTTGAATCTTGTGGTGACAGACTGGACCTACCAGAGGACATCTGATGTTGTCTGTTCAGCATGTGCCCTTGAGCCTGGCCGTGGTGGGGCGGAGTGGTGCCATAGTAGTCGCTGCCAGGATAATCATCAAACCCCATGCCAGATTCTTGAAGTTTCTGTCGAAGAAGGTTAGCGGCAGACTGCCTCTCCCCTCCTCGTCTCAAGCTGCTGGTATGTGTTTGTAAAATGCTGAATGTCTGACAGGGCAGATGAAGACGGAGGTGGGGAACCTTGGACTGGGCGAGGAAGAGGTGGAGGAGGGGGCAACGGTCCGAGCAAAGTGAAATCTTCCTTATCGCCAGATGCTGATGCCACGGCAGAACCTAATCCAAAATCAAAATCTTGCTGTTTGAGGGGCTGAGATGTCTGATGTGGATCACACGGGTAAGCAGACGGGGGTAAGGGCCCAGTTTCATCAACCCCTCTAAAGGGAATCATGTCATTTAATGAGTGACTTTCATCCATGTAACCATCATCCCTCCTGCAACCCTGGGGAAGTGCATGGGTCTTGGTCCTGTGAGTCATTAAATGTTGGTATTTCAGAGTGAGAGAAGCCTGGGTAATGATTTGACTCATCGTCAGCATGGCCTGCTGGCTTTTTAATATTTGGAGTGATTTTCTGCACTATTGCCTCTAGTTTCAAACCACGTCCTTTTCTGGAAGGCAAAACCTTGGTGTTACCACTGGATGGAGACAGAGGTTGAGAATAGGTACTCCTCCTGGCAGAGGGGATGAGAGCCTGGGACATGGGATATCTGAACTGGATGAGTCATCTTCGTTGTGATGGCTAGACTCAGACTGGGCCCCAGGAGAGTGATGTGAATTTGTGGCAGCCCTCTGCTGAGATGCATCCTGGAGTTGCCTTTTGGCGGGGATGGGAGAGATAAAAGAGCGAACTCGCCTTCTTAATATTAGTGGATTTGTGTCTCCTGAGCCCCCGGCTTTCGTCTGACGCTGCACCTGTTGCTGGGTAGAATTCATGCTGGCAGGGGACTTTATGGAGCTGGATGGAGGAGCTGGGCAGGGATGTTTGGCTTCCTCTGCGGCTCCTCTGGAAACCTCAGGTTCAGCGGCATTTTGGGCATGAGACATCTGGGGAAGAGCAGGGGCCATGTGAAACAGGAGCTGGAGGAAGAAGAGGGGAGGCGGAGGAGGCGGCTGCGCTCTGAAGTAGTCTCCCTCTATCATTCGAACACCCTCTCTTCCAGGGTGTGTTGACTCCCACATTTTCATGTCATAGTAAGCACTTTGATGATGATGGAGTGAAGGTTTGCCAGGATGCGTTTCACTTGGCATGTCAATTTGGGAGATCATCCTCTGCCTCTGCTCTGACTGGCTGGCTTTATGTCTTCCAGGAGAAGAGCCGGGCTGCATCATCAGCTCCTTGGTAGGTCTGCTCATTGCCTTTACCCAGTCGCTCATTTCATGGTGATGAGGAGGGCCATGAGGGTGAGGATACATTTGAAGCTTAGATGTGGTTTGAGCTGAAGGGGATAGATTGTGGAATGGATGGTGGGAGGAGAAATGAGGATTACTGCGTGACATCATATTGCCTTCTCTTGAATCTCCATATCGATATCCAGAAAATGTACTCCCACTGCCAGCTGACAGATCAACACCATGAAGGTACGACTGATGCCTTGATGGTGAAGATAAAGGATTAGTGTTTATAGCATGAGAAGGCAACGGGGGGATATCAACATTACCTCGCCTATAGGGGTCAGCGTTCATTACAACTGATGAATGGATGGATTTTGAATGATACTCCGTGTCTGCCTCATTAGTCCCACCACTGCCTTGCTGCTCGGTTTGTAAATTTGGAGCTTCTACCCCAGCTTCTTTTGATGCAGTTTCCATTTTCATCACTTGTTTCTCTCCAGTTTCCTTTTTAGTTAGATCACTGGCTGCTGCTGCTGCTGCTGCTGGAGAGGAAAATGGCTGTTGAATCACGGAGGCTCCACACTGACTTTTCTCCCGCTCTCTCTCTGTCGCTCTCTCTGTCCCTCTCTGGTGTGCTGCGTCGGTTTGGCGACACATCACAGATGACAGAGCGTCGCTCTGATGGGGCTAATATGGAGCCTGATGATTTCTGAGGCTCAGTTTGACCAATGCTGCCGGTTAGTGGCTCTGGCTCTTGCAAAAGGAGCTCCTGCACAGCAGAGGATGGAGTGGAGACATTAGATAACGCTTTTCTCTGTGGTAGGGAATAGTCAGCTAAGTTTATGTGTTTTGTTGGCGCTTGCTGAGACTCAGCCTGTGGCAAATGGCTCTGGGACACACCCACTTCAGTTTTTTCAGCATTTTGCATAACCTTAGCATTTGACATTTCTGACTTCACTGAGGACTGAAGCTCTGTGGTAAAATCAGGCTCAATTCCATGCCTCTGGCTTTGGGGTTTTCCAGAGCTACCCATTTGGGCTGAATGAACTGAACCTTCAGTTACTCCACTCTGTATCCTCATACCTTCAGTCAAGCCATACGGGTGTCTGGACTGAAACTGCTGCTGAACTTGAAGATGTGCAGGAAATGCCTGCTCTGGTCTCCCATAACGACGATCTAAATTGTAACCTTGAAGGACCTCTTGCAGAAGGCTTGGGAATTGCTGCAGCTGTGAATTCTCCTCGAGACCTTTAGCTCCGGATGCTTGGCTTCGCTTCACCAAAGCTTCTGCTACAGAACCGCCATCTTTCTGATGCACCGGTCCAAAACTAGGTTGTGATTGTTGGTATCCTAAGTATCTGGGATTTGATTCCATCACGCCCACTGGGCCAGCCCTCCCTTTGTTCTTCATGGATAAATCTGAGCCATATGTTGATTCTGGGTAGCAATACTTATGTGGACCAGACTGGGAAGCATTTTGAGCCCGTCCAAAGTTTGATTTCTGGAAATGGGAGGAATACAGACTCAGGTCTACACCTTCATCACCGTTATGACTGCTCGACTCTCTTAAATAAGAGTGTGAATGTTTCTCTTCTATACAGTTGTCTTGGGGATGCTTGCTTTTTTCTGTGTGGCTTCCCTCAGACCGAGCTGAAACAATCACTCCAACACTACTGGCATTCTGCTGCTCCTCAGATGTGTGCTTTTCTTCCCTCTCATTGCTGTGTAACCTGGACATGGAGTGAATCCTATTCTCCTTGTCCTGTCCATTTTGTGTATTGACCTCTCCATCCTGTTGCATTTGGCTACTGCCTTTCTCAGTTTTATCAATGACACCTTCGCTTTCATTTTTGATTACTTCATTTTTAATTTCTACCATCTTCTTATTGCCACCTCTGTGGTCACTGTATGTTGACCCAGGCTCTGGGACACAGTTTGTCTGGGGCGGGGGAATGCTGGAGGAAGTGGATGAGGGGGATGAGGAAACTAGAGGCGTTGGATGTGAAGTTGGGCCAGTCTCTGATGACTGATATCCAAAGGATGGTGAAGATGAAGAAGTGGGTAGATGAGCGTCATTTGCTTTTGTTTCAGAGGCAACTGCATCCTTTGATGATGAATCAGAGGTGACTGTTTTGACATTTGACATGTGTCCAGTCTGCAGTTGGCTCTGAGATTGAGGGTGAGAGCCAGTTGGTTCAGATCCACTGCTCGCACCACTCATCTGCCTTACTCTTCCATGTTCCCCCTCAGAAAACTGCTCCTCTCGCTCCAGCTTGGTCCCTGAGGAGCCTTCTACTGACATCAACGAGGAGTCTTCATCAGCTCCAGCATCTATGCTGGCTCCATCACCAGTCCCTATTGCACTTCCATCTTTGACCGTGCTGGTACTTGAAGCTGCACTTGCATTGCGGCTCCTTGGTTGCGATGGGGGAACACTATGCGTTGCCTGTTGCATCTGCCCACTTTCTTTCTTCTTAGGTGAAAGCACTGTGTCAGTGAGGACCATGTGCTGAACTGTGTTTGGCAAATTGGCTACTTGTGAGCTCAAGGCATTAAGACTATTCAAGCCAGCATCCTGCATTTTGTCAACCGAAGAAGATGAATAAACAGAGGAACCTTCTTCTCGGGATCCAATTCCCGTGCCTAGCCCCATTTTATTGCGGCCTGCTGAAGGAAGATTACTCCCTCCAGCTGCACTCATGCTGTGAGCTTTATGACTGCCACTGCTACCACAACTACTGATGCTGCTATTTGAGTTGGGTGTGGGACTTAACTGAGGCATAGTCTGCAGTAATCTACCATGACCATGGCTGCTACGGGGGTTTGATGTAGGAGGATGTGAAGGACCATGACCTGAGGTGGTTCCATGTGCCTCTGGGACACCCATCAAAGGGGAAGGAGATGAGCTACAGCTGGGGGAGTGTACTGCAGATGCAGCTGGAGAGGGATTGGAAATTGGACTAAAGTTTTGGTTAATTTGGGTTTGTTGCGCATTAGGATGCATTGGGGATTTGGTTATTTCTTGAGATGCTGGTTGAGGTATACTGGGATTCGAGGCTTGATGATGTTTAGCATATACAGAGCCCGGAGACTGCCCCTGGTGCTGCATCTTGAGAGAGTTGTCATAACCTACCCCTAAATTGTGCTGTGAGTTGCGGTGCTGTAGTGTGGCTTGCTTGTGGAGTGAATGTGTCTGTGGGGAATATCCAGGATAATTTGAAGCGTGGTAACTCTGTTGAACATTCTCCATTGAGCCCACATTGTTAGCAGCAACTGAACTGGAGACTGAGTTTGAACTAGAGTTGACACTGGGAGAGCTGTTGACTTTGGGATCAAACCCAGAGCTAGCAGCCCCGTCGAGATATCTCTGCGGAGGGGGGCTGTACATTCCTGATGACCCCGTGGATGCGCCACCCTGGGGAGAGTAGTGCGGGTACTGTGGGGTCATTCTATGCCCAGAGTGTGGATAGCTCCTATGCTGCTGTCCATGATGGATAGCTGGGAAGGTCTGCCCATGTTGGCGGTGCTGCATCTGAGAACCTGGCACTGGTTGCATTGCAGGGTTCTGACTCATACTGTACTGATGAGAAGGAGAGAATGCTCCAGTACCTCCACCTGACCCAGCACTTGAGCCATAGTCTACTGGATATGGCGACATCAAGCCAGATGACGGTGCAGAACTAGATCCAGGATGCCGGTACTGGTGAGGTATATGTCCATCAATACTAGGGTACCCAAAACCTCCCCCATAGCCCATACCTCCCCTTCTGTGCCTGTCCTTTCCACTCATTGAAAAATAGTAATCCATGGCCTCCTTCCTGTAAGGGTTGTTACTGCCGCCACTGTGAATGTTACCCTGTGCTGGCGTCGGCTCCACAGTTCCTCTGTTTCTAGCACTGTAAGCAAGCATGTGGCTGGCTTGACTTGGGTGGTGATGGCCTCTGTGCAGGCTCTGCTGTTGCATCCCTGCATAATCATCTGTCATCCTTGGGGATATCTGGGGCTCTGCTGGCTGAGGGGGGTAGGGAGGTACGCCTCCACCCCTCCCACTGAACCCAGGGGGGAGAGAGGGGGAACTGGGCTGTTAGAAAAATTCTGCATTGTTTGTCTGAGTTTAGATTAAAAACGGAAATATCTGTCAGTGTCTATATCAGGGAATGATTCCGATTAGAAACTGGAAGGTTTATGACAGTAATCATAAATGATAAAGTCTATGACCTGGCAGTGAAAGAAGGAAATGCTTTTGAAATCCACCAAAAACCAAAAGCAAAGCAATATAGGGAGGTTAAACAAATGATGTTTTCTCCAGCTAAGGAAAAGGTCAAATCGCAAAAATCATACTTTTTATATGTGGATGTGTGTTCTTCCCACTATAAAAAAAAAAAAGAACAAAAAAAAAGGGAAAAGGTTCACATAACAGCTGGATCTTAGAAAACAAGTTTGTTTTTTTAAAAAGCTATGTTGTGAAGGAGACTTCTACTTCAGAAAAATGCAAGATTAAAAATAAGCAGTTATTCCCACAAAGCTGAAGCAGTTTGGCACCAATCAGGCAACTATATGGATGGCTGCCACATCACCATGTGAGTTCCTCCAACCTTAAATGTCTTTACATGTGTAATCTCCACACTGATAACAGCTCTATTTCTGGGATTAAACTGTGTTACGATCCAACAGCATCTTTGCAAAACGGGAAAAAAAAAAAAAAAAAAAAGGGTCCGTCACGGCGATCCTTCAGTTCGTCAGAGTGTGTAAGTTTGCTGGGACCTGACTCACACCTGTGTGAGACAAGAACTCCAGTAATGGAATCAAGAGGTCTGAATCAAGACCCTCACTCAACAATCCCAGAGGCGAACACTCCATGGATATTCTCGTTGGATGCAGAGTGCAACGCTTTTTCGGGCGTTCCTTTTTTCGGCCTTTCCTTTTTGGATGCCGTTTTCTTTTTTTTGTTTTTTGCAACTGCATGCATTCATTTGGACTGTAGAAGTATTTGATCCCTATTTAAGTCACGTTCTTTCCTTGACTCCGTACATCTTGATGCCTTCCTGCGTCTTCAGCACTTAGCCATCTTACCTTTGTTTTTTTCTGTCAATCATCATTTAATTCTACCTAGTTCCATGGCAACAGTTTTCCAAAAAGAGAGTAATCCATTTATTCCACTTCAGGTTCAGTCAATTCAAGCTCCTGCTTTCTGTTTCTTCTCTGTATTTCCATGCAGACACGTTCATTTCCCATGAACTGCTGACCAGAAAAAACCTATTGTGAAAGAAGAAAAGATAAAAATCAAATGCATGCAGATGTAAAGCATCAACATTTATTAAATATACCTTCTGTTATACTCTGTTGTTGTAATTAAATATGTATAAATAGAAATGTACCGACTGTGTTCACACGGAAACAGTAGAATGCATTTTAGGCTAATTGACAGATTCATATTTTATAACGTAATTATTTTATTAAATAACTGCAAAGAATCAGTGGTGAATGCAACATATAAGCAATACTAACAAAAAACATTCATTATTTCCAAATGACTGATCTAGGGTCACATATTACCTCAGTATTTCTCATAAGTGCACTTTATTTTCCAGTCAGTTGCGTAAATATTATGCTGGACTATCACAAATTCATTTACCAAACCAGCAATGATCTAAACCTGACTTAATGTTGCACAAGCCATCTCATTCAGCTTCTGCCTTCGCTACTTAAAAGGCCTTCTGAGCTTGTATCATCACTTCTCTTTTGTTATTCTCTGCAAGTACGGCCTTTACTTTGGTCCACACTTTAATAATGCATGCTTAAGGTGTCTCTTCTGACTGATAACAAACAGGTTTGGTGGGAGAAAAGAGGGTAATCAACGGTCTCTAAGTGAGGCAACAAAATTCCCATCCTAACAGGTAAACAAACAACCCTGTGGAGTTAAGACAGAAACAGTCCATCTGCCCCCTTTTACAATGAGATTAAAGCTCATTAACCTCAGTGTACTTAACTTGTTTTTTATACGATTTAATTGTTATGGGTCATAATTAAAAGGGATGACGCCACCTTTGTGGGGTTAGTACCTTTAATTGCCATGTGTGACATAAGCCTCTATTGTCTGTCCTTAATGCACTGTAAAATTGTTAATGGCCCTTAAACAACTTTGGGTGGCTTCTCCTACTGTGGAGACGTGAACCGAGCAAAACTATTAGTCATCACTAGAAGCTGAAAGCAAAACATGACAATGAGCAGAGCCATGTGGGCTACAAAACAAACTGATCACACCGTGTCAATCACACTGCAGCATCAAACAGGTCTGCTCAAATGCTCCAAGGGTCACAGGCTAATGTACACGGGAGATTAAGCGCGACTGCTAAAGTTACAGGGACACACTTGATTTCCATCCGTCTGTAAGCCCACGGATAGGTTATGGATAGATTATTAATTAATCAAAGCAGCTCACTGTGCACGACCAGGCGGCAGCATTCATAACATACAGAACAGTGCAGCAGCAATAATAAAAACGGGCTCAGTGCAGTCTGTCAGCAAGTCAATCAGCTGCATAGCTGCCTAATTGATACACATGCGCAATGTTTTTGCAGATAATTAACCAACGCTAGCTCCGTTTTATCTGGATCATTTGTCGTCTCAGATTACCATCAACAAAACAAGCTTTTGTACCAAAACCTTAGTCGCTATATTAGCCAGTAGCAAGATATACGCATTACAATTAGCCTTGTAGTGCTGCCTTTCCCCCTTCTTTCTTTTCTTTAGCGCTGTTAGGTTAGCGTTAGCAACAATACCTCAAATGCTGCATATTAAAATTGGAAGCTAGCCGCATATGTTGAGAGCTAGCTAAGCTAGAAGCACTAGTTAGCATTTTAGCAAAGCAGCTAATTTGCGTTTCTTGCATTTAAGACCCTTCACAAAAGAACAGTTACAGCAGGCTAAAGGCACGGAGCAGCCAAGCAGCGTTTAGCTACAAAAGAGAAGTGATTAGGTGCAGATGTCCCCCCCCCCTCATATATTCAGTGGGGCTGTAAATGGGTTAGCTAGCATAAATAACGAACACAAGCAGGAGACCTGGTGTGGGCACTGCATCAGAAAAATTACCGTCACGCAGCCGGATCTTTTTCCGTGAATAAACAGAGCTAGCGTTTGCCAGGGAGAGGCAAGTCACTCATAGGCAGGCTAGCTAACATACTCTAGGTGCATACCTGAAAACGTAGCAATACAAGGCCCCTCGAAGAGTGAAAGGCTGTTTTGTGACAATCCCGCTGCTGTGGCAGGAAACCCCAGCCTAGAGTCGACTGCTCCGCCGCTTTTCCCTCAGCCCTTTTTGAGTTCTGACAACCCCGACCAGCGGCGGCGAAGTCGGGGGCCCCGTCACGACACTTAGATCCCGGGCCTTTCTTCCGATCCCCCCCCTCCTTTTTTCCTTTTGTCCTCACCTCCAAAAATGATGAGAGCGAAGCACAATCGGGGTGCCTGTGGGTCCCGTAACCAGCGAGGTCCATCCACCCCCGCCCCCTCCCCTCTTGTTCCCTCGCCTCTCTCTCCCTCTTTCACACACCGCTTAGGTGATTCCACCTATCTCGAACTAAAATCAAACACATTGCCCTCGCACAAGCCTCCATCGGCACACGAAAGCTTTCAGACGTCAGTTTCCGTCACTAAATTGCATTTGCATGCCTTCATCAGTAGCTCGACCCATTCGTTTTCCTGTTGGACTACTGTTTTTTTTTCTTGCAACAGAAAGACCGCCTTAAAAATGCATACACACTCATATTCCTGCACCCCCTCCCCTCTCATCTCTCTCCATCACATCCCTCCATCTCCCCTCCCTCTCTCAAGCTCTTGCTATTTCATTGATTTTCACCTATGTCTACAATTAAACCTAAGGCTGTACTAATATTGTAAAAGGCAAATTTTGCATGTGTGGCTGAGCATGTTTCCTTTGCTCCTTTTGTTCTTATTTCATCTCCAGTGAAAGTGAATTAGCTTGATGAAGGCACCATGGCTACAAAGGCAGCATGGAGAGGAGACAGGGTTGAAGGAAATGGTAGGTTAATGAAGAAGGCAACAGATAAAAGGCAGTTTGTGAGAGAAAAGGTGCACCTGTATTAGAGAAGGAGTGTGGTGCAATGAATGAAGTTCACAGTGCTCTCTTAATGCTGAAACAGATCTATTGCACACATAGTGCAGCTCTCTTTCTTTCTCTTTCTTTCTTTTGCACAAATAAAAGCCACTTAAGTCATTATGATAATAATATGTGCCCATTGGTTAATGTTTGACAGGACACGCTCAGAATATCATCATGGCCTGGACAACAATGGAGGTGCTACAAACAGAATCCTTTTCCCATTGAATTTATTGTGTTGTGTCTGCCTCAGTTTTGCTGCTCTCACACAGGGCCACTGAGTGCAGTACAGACCCACTCATGCTGTCCTACCATCATAATTACGTGCCCTATGCCCTCCATCCATGGTGCTGCACTTTTAATATACTGCAGTGTGTCATACATGCAAACACACACTCTCCCTCTCTCTGCAGCCCTCATCATTCTCTCTCTCTCTCCCTTTCACACACACATGCATGAAGACAGACACATGCTGACACAACACACAATTGCAAAACTCCAGTCTGAAACTCACAAGCACGCCGTTTGCACACAAGTGTGCACATCCGTATGCAGCCACTCACTTAACCTGCCAATCACCACAGTGAAACCTCTCTTTTTCTAACCAACAGTTCAATACATTTCATTCCCTTGCAGATACACGTCTATTTCTATCATAGTTGCCATAGCAACTGCATCACAGAGCCTTAACTGTGGATAATTTTTAAGGCTACGTATCTACATTGTGCGTGTGTCTGCGTGTGTGTCTGTGTGTTTTTCTATGAACGATTTCATGCAGACGCTCTTATTTGCTGGTAAAAGAAAAATGTACAAGCGTGAATCGCTCGCAAGCAGCTGTGTACTTGTGTTGCCACCAAGTCAAACTGAAAGAGCTGAGAGGCAACATAAAGGGCACTGATACTCTGGGCCGGCAAGTCAGCCAGCCAGGCCTATCCAATCAACACGAACGCCTGCTGGGATACACACAGACTCTTTCCATCATGGACAAGGTCACTAAATCTTCTACAGAGGAGTGTCAAAGACACAGCTGTAAAGAAAACAACCAGTATTGGACACACTTTAAGCCACATCCTCTGTGCATTACATTTTTTTACCCACATAACACATGAAACTTTTTATCCATTTAAATCATTATATATTTAATAATAAAAATTATATAAGGGGTTATCCTGGTTATATGTAATCAACCTATATAACCTCTGAGGAGATATGCTATTCAATTGTCGCTACATTGTCACTGATTGCTTCATTAAATGTTTATTAATTCTTCTGAATGTGACATTTGTTGCACATTTCTTTATGATATCCAGCTTTTAACTCTGAAAAGTCCATCTGAAGTACAGAACTGTGAAAAAGTCTTGATCCACCCATTCATTCCCTGAGTCATTCATTTCCTTATATTTTCCTGGGAAAATGAGAAGTAGGTGCCGCAGTCTAATAAAACACATGCAAACATACATGACTGGTAGTGTTCCATTGTGCCCTATCCAGGTATGCTTTTACTGCATCGGCAGTGTGTTTGGTATCATTGTCATGCTGCAGAATGAAGCCATTGCCAATCAGACGTTTTCCAGATGTTTTCTGTGTGTTGTTTATTCTTGAAACGGGCTTTCGGTGAGGGCAGGTCAATGCTGCGACCACGGTGGCCTTTCTGTTTTATATCTGTTAATGATGCTTCTCGGTCTAAAACGATGATTTAAAAAAAGAAAGAACCTGAGCAGCAATCCCGGCAGATCAGTTCATCTCAGTGCCAGCCCCCATCAGCTGATGGTTAATCACATTGGCAAATCTCATACAGGCTGCACTATTTACCTTTACTTTACTTTAGCCTGCCCACATTTGCTGCTTATCTCCAAGTCACTTTGCAACCCACCTCCACCCCAGCTCCTCTTTTCATGTTATATCTGTCTCAGCCAACATCATAGCTATTGTCACTGATGCCTGCTTTGCTCAGTGCTTGGGTCTTTGTGCTGCTGTCCCAGAACATACCCACCTTTTACTTTCCAGAGCAGGAGCTCCTGGAATACAGTCATATCAACCCAAACATAAATTACTGCAGATGAAATTAACAATCTTCATCTGACTGTAGTGATTGTGACTCAACTTCAGTTTTGTTTTATTGTATTAAAAAAAAAAAAACAGAAAAAGAAAAGAAAAAAAAAGCCAAGGTTGAAATCAATTGTGAAGCTAACAGCTGGAATCCTCTTAAGCACAGTATGTGCTCGCAGTGATGACTGAAATTTTACAGATCCTAGAATGGATCTGACAACTAGGCAATAAGCTGATTGCATCACTGCAGTCTGACTGAAGCAAAACAGGTACTTTTTGACACCATCTAAAGAATAAGTGGATATCTCCACTACAGGCGTTTCCCTTGGCACATCAAAACTAAGCACATCAAAAGATACAGAAGGTCTACAGCTCCAAGATGTGGACAAGATAATGTCACTCAAGCAAGCGAATGGATAATTAAAGCCCAGCTGGAACTTAGCTCTGTAACAACAGCACATGCAGAGAATAAGTGGTTGCACTGTGCTCTTGCTGTTTGCCCTGAATACAATCCATTCTCAAGTTTCACCATTATGTAGAAGTGTGAGGCTAATTAGAAAGTTCTCACTGCCTACTGACTTTTTTTAAAATAACATTTCTTAGAGTCACTGGTTCCCAGAGCAAGACAGCCACTTCTGAGAGGCCAAACATACTGTATATGACACTTTGGTTAGCATTGCTTTAATATGCAAGCTAATATTTAATTTTTGCATCAAATATGAATGTTCTGTTCAAGTAATTCACTTTACTGTGAATGAAATTTGCTTAGGAAAATCGAAAATATTTGGCATGTCACTCATGAAGGTTTGCTGAAAACATGGCACAGTCCCAGGCAACATCAGCATCCTCGCAGTTCACACATCAGCAACTAGTGAGCTGCCCCAGGGTAGCAATAATTTGCAGTTTCCTTGATGACCACATGGAGTCAGAGTCATACAAGAAACATTCAGCTGTTACCTAATGCTGAGAACTGGCCTTGCGTTACAACAGTGGACTGAGCAAGATGGAAAATAGCCCTCATAATATATATTTAAAAAAAAAATCTGAGTCCATCTATCCCTTTGAAGTGTATGCTTCTAAAGTTATGCTCTAGTGCAATTTCACAGTCTTTGATCCGGCTCCATCCCGAGTCTCTTACAATATCACAATTAGTGTCCCACGGACATTAAGTGTTATATCAGTGCAGTGGGTGCTGCTTTGATAATGTATAGCTGAGAACATATTTCTGACACAGAGAAATGAGATCTTGAAAGTTGATTGCGCATAGGTGTGGTGACCCTCTCACAATCTGTGAGAAACTCCTTTAGATCAAGAAGCATGATGCAGCCCAGATGAAATGCAACAGCAATTCTCTGAATTCGTGACCTTAACACGGTCTGATGATGCAAAGATGAATTCCCCTGAAAGGGAAATGATGAGTACTCCCTTTGTCCACCACCATTAGGGTGATTTTCTCCCCCCATCAAACCAGTGATTTTCAACAAACATAGTAAACAAACAGTGTAAAAGCACACGCTCCAGCTCTAAATTTGCTCTTTTTCGCTTAAACAAAGAGATACATACGCACTCACCTCTGTCTGATCCTTTTGCTTGTTCACCAAATGAGAGGTAGTTTAAAGCACTGAACTGATCCTTTGCACTGTAGGTGTAAGTGGCAAGCAGTGGACAGCAGGGAGCGCTCTCCCCTAACATCCCTCACCACTTTACCATGACTCGCTCTCACACAGAGGCCTGCTGCCACACTCTCCTCGTCTCCTAGCAACCTCCGAACCCTGCCTCCAATCACTACGGATACCGAGAGGGAAGGAGGGAGGGTGGGATAGTGTGGAAGAGGAAGAGAGGGGGAAGAGGAGGAGGAGGTGGTGGTGGAGAGGCTGGCTTGGCATCAGCATCAGCATCCAAAGCAGCAAAACTGAAAGTGTGCAGAGCTTGAGGTAGCAAGTTGATGTGAGGTTTTTTAAAGTGGGTGGGGGAGGATATGAGTGGAAAAAGGCAAATCATGGAACTGAGGTTCTCAGGGACAGGTTGAGATCATAATTCAAATCAGCCATATTACAGATTGTGAAGTGGGGGAGAGTGATTGCCTCAATTAAGCCGGTTTGTCTTGAGGGTCCTCTTTGCTTAGTCTGCACAGCTCACAGTCCCTCCTCTTTCAGCATCTCCTCGCAACTCTTCTACTCTCACCCACCTTCTCCCGTAACCCATTAAATTTGATGGTGCCATCATCATCTCTGTTCTGTCCTTGTGAGTCGCAGCCGGCCCCTGTGCTTTATGGCTTCACTCTACCTTGGGGGGGTCCATACCCTTCTGTCCATGTGATCTATGTTTCTCTCTCCCACGTAGAATGTGCCTGCGTGCGTGTGCAGCGAGACAAAAAATGCGCGCATACATAAAATGCAGTCCAACATGACATCACGCACATGTCGAATGTACATGTACAACTCTCCGCACTGCCACGTCACAAAGCATCATTCTGTGCATTTGCCATCCACGCAGAGCACAAAGCAGACACATCTCACTCACAGGCCCACACATGCTCATCACTCACAGTCACAAAACACAAGCTTTCACACACTCTTTGTGTGAGGCTACAGTGACCTTAGATACTGGCTATCTCCCCCCCCCCCGGTGGGGATGTGGTGCACAGATGCACGCATGACGGAGTTTGGTCAGGGAGATGGAGCCATGATCCGTGTCAGGTTAATGCACAGCAGG
Organism: Pterophyllum scalare; assembly: GCA_024447675.2. Lineage (NCBI taxonomy): Eukaryota > Metazoa > Chordata > Actinopteri > Cichliformes > Cichlidae > Pterophyllum > Pterophyllum scalare. Next base: position 206,307 of record JAMQGT020001923.1, read on the forward strand.
AGTGAAGGCTGACAGGTTGTGTGTGGCTTGCAGCAAATGCAAACAAATATAATGCTATGAGGAGACAGAGAATACAAAGACAAAAGAATTCACATTATTATAAAGAAGTCGAGTGGGGGTATTTTTGAAACAACTAGCATGTTTAATGTGGCACTGGAGACAAATGTTGCTAGTATATTTCAACCTAAAGCTCTATTACGATTATCATTGTTGTTGTATTATTCACTGAACCTACCCAGTAATTTGTTCGCAACAGGGCAGCATTAGTTCAGCAATAATATATATGAAGAAATAATCCCAACAAAGACACAAGAAGCAGTGTTTAAAGTGAGAATAAAAGCAAAAAGATTAATAATTGTAATCATAATCCTTAAATAATTATTATAATTATTAAGGTTTTCTGACTATAATAACTATCTTTTTGTCTTCAAGTTAAATTCCATATGTGGAATTTAACTCACAGTAAACAGATGGACTTTATGGATGCTCAGCTAAAGAGCGATATCAAGCAAACTTAAACATACAGCTTTTTTGTACATAAGCCAGTTAGCCTGTTACCACAATGCTATACAATATGCTATGATACCACACACGGATGTTACAAATCTGATATGATAATATGATAGTTGATGTGATGTAGTGTTAATGATGTTTAAACTGATATGATGCAATATTATAGGTTATATGATATACTTGATATCTGCTACGAAACAGTATGGTACGATACAATGTGTTGCAATGCAATATAATGTGATATGATAGCATATGATATGAGATGACACAAAACAATATAACTGCAGTGATACAATATGATACACAATGTGTACAGTAAGACATTGGATCCAATATAACACAAAACAAACTGAGACGACATGATGTGACCCCATACAATATGCAATGTGTACAATACAATATGAAACAACACAATGCAATGCAGTGCAGTTAGCAATGATTAAACTGTGGCTGTCTCTCCTATTGTGTGTCTTTTGTCCTGTTTCTTTGTGTTGTCTTCTCCCTCCCTCACCCCCAATCAGTCGCAGCAGATGGCTGCCCTCCCTGACCCTGGTTCTGCCGGAGGTTTCTTACTGTTAAAAGGGAGTTTTCTTTCCCACTGTCGCTAAGTGTTTGCTCATGGGGGCGAAGGGGGGGGGGTCAGGTGATTGAAGCACCTTGAGACAACAGTTATCGTGAATTGGCACAATATAAATGCAATGTCATGCAATTTAATTGAAGTGAAAAGTCTACAAACCCACTGGAGAAATCCAGGGAGATATACTGTGTGCCAGAAAAACTATAAGTGACAACGGAGATGAAGGAGGCAGAGAGAGAACATGTGTATGTATGCCTACGGGTACCTATGCGTGTATCATGTGTGCATATGTGTGTGAGACATTGATAAAGAGCGAAAACGCTGGCTGCTGTTGCCCAGGCAACCATTTCTCTCCCCTCTCTTCTTTAACCCTTTCTCCACGGCACTTCCTTTTCACCTTCTGTCTTTGTACCATCGCAGTGATCTCTCACTTGTTGATGTTCTACCACTCCATCTGTCCCTCTCTTTTTCTCCAGGCATCTCTCTGCTCTCCATCTCTCGTTCTGTCTACTTGCAGGTCTCCTTCTCCCTCAAGCTGTAATCCAAAATCCTGAATCGAGAGCTGCTCAGTAGCCTCTTCATCTTCATAATTCATCCTCATCATGCTGGCACACCTGCCATGTCTGCACACATGTGCTTTGTTAACTCTGAGCCGTTCAGTGCCAGAGAACGGCAACAATTTGGGATAAACTGTAAATATTTCATGCCAGGTGATAATTTTAAAACTTCTTCTGCTGGCATGCAGGGAAGTGATTATTTAGCCTGAAACAATAAAAAAAAAAAAAAGTGACCATAACTTGTGAAGACACTGAAGGATGTGAGTTAGTATACACACAAAATGTTGGTGATAACATTTGAAGTACAGCAACTTCACCAAATGATATTAAGTGTGACTTTTACAGTAAATACTCAACTTTCTTTCTCTAATATGTATCTATCTGACCCTTCTTTTTGCCTCATTTATGACTAAATAGCTAAAATGCTGAACTCAAGGTGTCAGAATGAGACTTCTCAAACTAATGGGCAACATCACATTGGCTGTGTTGGCACCAGTTGCCTTCTGGATGATCCTTTAGCTGTCTACCAACCAGTCCAACCCGAAGAATAGATCAGATCTATAAATGTGACATGTTCAAACTTTTGAACATACTGAATACGTTTAGCCTGCTTTCTATATATATGTTAAGCTGAACTAAACCTGCTGGCTATGGTTCCTTATTTAGTGCATGACAGAACAGACAGAAGGAACCTTTTGTGTTGCTCCTTTGTCTTGACTGCATTGTGATCTAATTGTGAACTGCGAGAACTTCAGTGCAAATCAACCTGACATTCACAAGCGAATTAAAATTCACTCCTTTGTAGCCATTTGTTGTGATGGACGTCTTCCAATTGCAGAGTAGGACATTTAGAAGTCATAAAAACACAGTGCCAGCAACCATGGCGACTGCTGTCGATCTTCAGTTTTTGCTCTTTTGCTGTGCAAAACTCAGGATCATGAAATATGCTGTCATTCATTAAGACACAGTCCTAGCTCTTGCTACACGGTTTTGCGCCACTGCACGGACCGTGAATGCTGGTGTGTGCTGTCCAGCTGCAGTGTGAAATTAGCACCTGATGTTCTTTCACAATGAGCTCAGTGCACGGTAATACACGGAATCACAGCGTGCAGCCAAATGTAATCTCAAGTTCACAGCGAGCAGTGTGTTTGTGTGTGTGTGTGTGTGTGTGTGTGTGTCTGTGTAATCGGCACGTGCCAAACACAATGCAGCTACCTTCCGTTAGAACAAATGCAGGAATTAGGCTGAGTTAAACAATTCAGCTGCTCCTGTTCAGTCTTTCATTGATTCTGTCTTCCATTTACTGAACAATGAGGCTGAAAATGCATTATTGGCATGTCATGAAACTCCTGTAAATAGCCTCCTGCACTCACTTTTGACATAATACAGTATATCCTGTTGCTAGGTAACTGTTAATTGTTAATATGCAGGGACTTCATAAGAAGTAGAAATCGAAGGGACAGGCAGTGACAGGAAAGAGAGGAAGCCGAGCAACATGATGCAAGCAAATGATGCCTCTAAGGACAGACAGTTAAAGGCTGAAGTGACTTCTAGCACTCAGATGGAGCCTTGCTTTATTGGACTACGGTGCTGCAGCACCTATACGATTTTAATCTGCCCCCTTTACCTCCATCTTCTCCATAATCCAGTGAACTCTCATCGATAACTCACTGGCCCCTCTTTCTTTTATTACCATGATGCCTCTCTGCCTCTCCCACCATCCTAATAATTCAGGCTGACACACAATATAAGGGGGTTTTGGAGAGAGAGTGAGTGAGAGTGGGATAAAGAGAGTATAGGGTGATGGATTAGGTGATGGGCAGATAAATAGGAAGGAGCGACAGAGCAGAGCAACACTGAGGGGGAGGCAGAGCGCAAGGTTTTGGCTCTGAGTGGCTCTTGAGTTGTGGAAGCTTTCAGGGTTCAATGAGGTAAAAATACAAAACAGTGTAATATTTCACATTTAAGGCACACTACCTCACATGACTTTTCCCCTTACACCTTACTCCCATCATCAATAATTAAATAAGTCTTGCTTGCCAGTGTGACTGAAAAATTAATGTGAGCTGGAATTGGTGGTTGGGTGGGTGGAGGTTCCAGGGATGATGGATGGGGAGGTGGGTGTCATCATAGCCAGGGCGGGAGACAGGAGGGCTGCTGTGTGCAGGAATATGCAAAAGGCTCCGAGAGAAGCGAGGGGGTCAGGTATTTCAAGTGGATGCCAAAGTAGTTAGTCACAGCCACGTGTATTGCAATTAAAGTCCACCGAGCACCCTCGCCACAAGTGTGTTTCGGTGTCCAACTCTGAAGCGCCTGACTGTGTTTGCCAAGGCTGGTCTTGTCAGCAGTTTTGCCATTTTGTCTCTGAGCATCTCTGGCAGATTCTTATTTTCTAGCAGTGGTCTGTGGGGAGAGAGCGCAGGTGAGAGCGTGTGCCAGAGCAGCCTCTTCACTTCATCCTCACTATTTTGGGAGGTAGTTGAATTGATGGTCTTGGGTCTTACATGCAACTCTCTCTTCCTTCATCTCCTACACTCTCCCAGTCAGTAGTTTGTTTTTTTTAAGATATCCATCCCCAGATTTTGGTGATCCTTGAGGTCAGAAATGCCAAATACATTTTAATTAGACACAATATAGACCTGGTGCTGAGGATGAGAGGGAGTTAGTGTGGACAGAGTGTGAAAGCGCATGCTGTAATTCTCAGTACTGTACCTGACGAAGCAATCTTTGAGTCACTGCTACTGACAAACAACCCTATCAAACCTCTGCAAATATATTGAGCTCATTTGGTACTATGGGGTGGTAAAAATCTTAATGCATCTTTAAGTCACTCTGGATAAGACGTGCTTGATAAAATTCCAAAATGTCAAATTTATAGCCCAGCTCAGAAAGAGAGTGAAAAACTTTTTTTTTTTGATTGAAGTTGATTTTGTGACAAAAAGGTCAGAAAAATAATGTCCTGACAAGAGCTTAATGGCTGAATGAATTTAGATTTGACCAACCTTGTAGGTGCATACATGCACTTTACAAGACATGAATCCTGCATCAAATGGAGTTTATATATCTCCAGACATCAGCAGCCTTGCAAAATGTACCAGTTTTTTTTTTTTTTTTCAACTTTGATTTCCTCTGGGATGTTTTGTCTGTATCCTGCTTTACAGACTGCCCTGTTTATTATTCATACATTTAAATAAATTTGCACAAGGGACCTGCTCAGTACAAGCACAATGTAACACTACTGGAGACTGCTGAGAGATAAATGCCCTTCTCAATGTCAGTTTGATGGCAATTGCTGAGACAGGGGGGTGTTTTGTTCATTTATTTTCATCATCCAGATTTTCCAGCCTGCCCTGCTATTTTGCCCTTAAAGAACAGTTATTTTATCTTTTTCTTATTTTCTCTACCAAACTATATATTCTATTACAACACTGGATGCTCACACTGAACATGGATCTATCTATCTATCTATCTATCTATCTATCTATCTATCTATCTATCTATCTATCTATCTATCTATCTATCTATCTATCTATCTATCGGCCCAGTATCAGAATCATGTAAAGTTCTAGTAGGGTGCAAACACCGAAATATTGAGTCACAAATAAGCTTAATAGACCCCCTTTACATAATTTGGATGCCATATAAAAGACACTGTTGGTACATTCTGTTGAGGCACTTCATTAGAGGTGACTTAATGGGTACCAGCATAGTTTATATAGGACCTATTTTATATCTGAGAGCAACAGCTGTGCTTAAGGGCAGGGGTCTCTCACTTTGACAAAGTCCTGTGAGGGTCCACTGTCCAGAGTCCAGCAGGAGCAGTGACAGTGTTGGGGTAGGGGAGAGAGCAGCCTGAGAGAGCAGCCTGAGAGAACCCTGAGGGGGCTGGACGGGATCAGACGAGGCTGTGCGGCCTGCCAGCAGCAGTGTGGGTTGTAGAGAGGGCAGACCCAGACCCAGGCACTCCACCATACCGTCACCATATGGCCCTGGTTTCTCAGGCAGCCCTCTCCTCTGCTCTTCCCCTCTCCCAGGAATTCCTGCCACTCCTGCCAGAAATGAGAGATAGAGAGCCAACTTGTGTGTGACAGAGATTATGCATTTGCAAGCATCATAATGAATGTGTCGATGAACGAGAGCAGGAAGGGAAGAAATACCCACATGAAGAAGTTTAGATTATGTTGGACATGAAAGCCATACATAAGAGATGAAAGAGGGGAGAACTTCTCTAGCATACAACTACAGTAAAGAGTAGAAAGCAAAATTCTGATATTACTTTCTTATCGTGATGTAGCCGGGTTGTTAAAACCTGAAACTTAATTTCATAACAGAGTTTTCCATCTGGGCTGAGTAAGGTCTTCTCTTGGGATTTTGGGGCGCCAGTAAACATGTTCTTTGGCAGTTTCTTTTGAATGTGACATTTGTTGATAATTTGTGGCTGTAAGGTACATTGCAAATTGTTGTATAAGTGCTTTGAGTGCTCAGTCAGAGTAGAAAAGCGCTATATAAGAACTAGTCCATTTACCGGCAGAAGTTCACCTAATGTTGCAAACTTCTGTCACAAGGTGGCAGCATTGCAAAGAACAGTGGTTACCCCTTCAAGATTTTACTAAGCGCTTCTTGGTCTATGGTTGGTGTTACGTTTGCTTCACTTTGGGGTTGCATTTGGTCTGCACCAACCTGGAGCTGCATCGAGGCCGGTGATGCGAAACTGCTTTGTAAAGTACTTGGTAAATATGCCGGCAATGAGTTGAAATTTATCAGGGAATATTTTAACTAGACGGTGTTGCTGTTGGTGTTAGTGACCAATATCTGCCGAATGTACTAAAGACCACCATGTCCTCACATGTGTGGCCTGATGCTAAGTGTGCAGTCTGCTGAGCATCCAAATGTGAAGCAAAACTGATGTGAAATGTAGGTGCCTGCAGGCATTTTATTTTTATTTGGTGGTTTTGGCTTGGCATTTGTTCCTTTGTTGTTTCTCTGTGTAGCCAGACCCACTGTCATATTTTTGCAGTTTTTTTAAAATATAAATACAGGTGCATCCAAGCCTTACATCAACAAGTGCAATGCAAAGATTGGTGTGGAGTGGTGTAAAACATGCCGCCACTGGACTCTAGAGCAGTGGAGACCTCTGGAGTGACGAATTGCACTTCATGGATGAGTCTGGGTTTGGCAGTTGCCAGGAGAATGGTACTTGTCTGACTGCACTGTGCCAAGTGTTGTTTTTCAGGAGTTGGGCTCGGCCCCTTAGTTCCAGTGAAAGGAACTCTCGATGCTTCAGCATACCAAGACATTTTGGACAATTTCATGCTCACAACAGTTTGGGGATGGCCCCTTCTTGTTCCAACATGACTGCACACCAGTGCACAAAGCAAAACTTGGCTGGCCTGCACCGAGTCCTGACCTCAACCTGATAGAACACCTTTGGGATGAATTAGAGCGGAGACTGTGAGCCAGGCCTTCTCATCCAACATCAGTGTCTGACCTCATAAATGTGCTTCTGGAAGAATGGTCAAAAATTCCCATAAACACTCCTTTCAAAAACAATTTGTTACTGGGTGATAATAAGCATCTGTCAGCTGCTAAACAGCTCTACTTCATATCTGAAGAAACACCTATATGCTGAATACCATTTCACACCCCTGGTGGTGAGGCCCATTGAGGAGGAGATGCCAGCCCCACAGCTCTGAAACACCCACTAGACTATATTACCATTGTGAGCAAGCTAAATAGTAATGTAGAAGTATTCTAATGAGTTAGGTAACACTGTAATATATTAATCTTCAATAGTGGTATCCTTGCGGTATACTAAGTTATTTCATATGTAGCATTACCCATCGCTGTATCAATACACACTGAGGTGACATGTGTGTCCATGTATGTTTCAGTGCCACAGACTGTATATAAAATGTGGACATAGCATGAAGTGAAACCAATATGGAGGTGCCTTAAACCTGCATTTATATTGTTTTTTTAATTTTATTATTTTTTTGTAATGGCCACCAGGGGCTCATAAAAGAAGCGAGATCATTTAGAAGACAGTGGTATAACAGCCCTGTGCTTCCCTACTCTGTGACCTCAGCATACACAGGTCATATTGACTACAATTTATTTAGTAAATTATGGTCCCTAATAGTGTCCCATAAGGACAATAAAAACAGGGTGTGCTTCATCATGTGATTGACAAGTCACTAGCCTATTGGCATGCTGTATCTCTCCTTAGTCAGATCCCTCTCTTGCTCATCGCATCTGTTTTCAAAACACCAAGATGGCGATGGCCAAAAATGCTCAACACGAGGCTTCCCAGTAAGTGTGTAACATCATTACGTAATGTGTGATGTAATGGTGGCTATGTCCATCTTTTATTTACAGTCTATGGCCAACGCATTGAAATTCAGATAAACACCAGACAGCTTAAGAAGACACCACGTATGCGTGAAACTTATAGTTTTTTATTATTAATACTCAACACTTCATTTTGTTCATCATGTACAAAGAGAAAGAATAGTCTTATGTCAGCACTTATAATTGTAGATATCAGTATGATCCTTATTAGAAGTACCTTAATGGTGTTTTTTTGCAACTTTGTCATGATGTGGTTAATTTTTGTTATTGAGATTACTTTGTTTCCATAAAAAAAGAAAATCAAGGTAAATATTTTCCCCAGTATTCAGTATATACACAGCCTGTACAATTATTTGTTTTTGTGTGGTTTTCTGTTTGTATGGTGTAAAAATTTTGGCATTGTCTCAAAGTAAAGGGCCACAAAAAGAGAAAAAGAATGGCCAAGAATAATATTATGTATACAATTGATATTATTTATATGTTACATTTGTTGTCACCCACAGTTAATTCAATCAGGCTATGTTTGTGTTTTCATAAACCTGTTAACTTTGTGAAATACATTTAGTAGCAACCCCTTATGTCATCAGCAGTTTTCACCCAGTTAGCGCAACCGATTCTCAATCTGTGAACGATGAAGGTGGAAAGAAAAGCAATATTAAAAACAAACCAAACTGTACACAATTTAATACAAAATTTTGTGTGCACCAGTATAAAGCGAGATCAGTAATAGCAGTAATACGCATACACATAGTCTAAAATATTTTCTGTAATGAATAAGAGTGAATAAATCGCATGGACCCTTCAGAATAAATCAGTTATGTAACATCACAGTATAGTTCCTCCTGTCTGCATCGGGTGAAATCACACTCATTTATTAAAAATTAGCAGTTCAAAGTCAATTACGATTGCTGGAAATATGTGAAACTACTCAAATACCTTTTATCCAAAACACACACACACACAAAAGCATTTTCAACAAGTCAGTTTAACCATTACATCGCTCCCTGCAGCTGACTGTCAGGCTGGTATTTGGTCCCATGTGTCATTATTACTGACAGAAAAACACACGTCATCTGAGGTGATATTTACATCCTACACCTTCAGGATGTTCCAGCCTGCTGACTTTGCCGCAGCCATTTCTGGTGTTGTTAAAAAAACAGAAAAGAAAAAAGTGACAGCGTTTTGCTCTACGTGAACCATTTGAACAAATGTGTTGTGGCATGCCCGTGTGCAGAGAGAAGGAAGGCTGCGAACAATCTGGACTTAAGGGAAATAAAAGCTTCCAAATGAGCCCTGCTTACTCTGCAGCACTACCCGATCTGAAGTTGGAGGCGATTAAGGTCTGATGATAGCATGTTTACCACAGTGTCAGGTACCCCTCCCAACCAGTGGTAGCAAACTAGTTAACCTCCCGAGGAGCGAGGAGATTTTCTGTTTGGTCATACTGTTCATTGCAAACCAGGAGAATAAACGTGTTGGCTTCTAAGAAAAATCTTCAAACCTAACAGAGTTTGTGCCTGATACATTTTTCACTTTTCAATCAAACCTCTAGACATAAAATGCAGCTGAGGGGAAAAACAGAAGAGAGATGAATTTCTCCTCTCGGGGCTGATGGGAAGATTATAGAGACTTATCGAAATCAGTGCCATACAGAATAAGGGTGAGGAAATCATTTCTGACTGCGTGGAGACAAAAGAGAAAAAAAATTGCATATGTACACAACAGATTACTTCCTTTCTTGCACAGGGAAACACACAGCGTTGCACAGAACGAGTTAGAATCCAAAGCATTTAAGTGTTTCCAGCTGTCAAAATAACACAGTTGAGTAACAAGTGAGCGAAAATGGAGCAACAGCAGTTTATTCCCCTGTAGCAAAACGCTACACAGAATGAGACATGACAGGAGGAATGTTTCACCTTTTAATAAGGGGTTGTACAAATGCATTTCAGCTTCAAATAGCTGAGATGAAACTACACTCATTCACGGTTTTCTCCACAAAATTGTGCCTAAATCCTCAGCAATATCACAATATCAACACTGGGGAAAGTCCAGTGCATTTGTGTGTGTGTGTGTGTGTGTGTGTATGTGTGTGTATCTTCCTTATTTACCACAGTGATGTCTATCCCAAACATAGAGATATAACAGGATAGGCCGGACTGACGATGGCTCTAAATTCTGTGTGCAATCACCGTTAGAGCCCACATCGAAAAAAGGGCAACAAAAAAAACACAAATGTCTATTTTTTTGGTTTGTTTTTGTCGTTTTTTTTGTTGTTTTTTTTTTTAACAAGGATCGCTGCTTAAAAATGAAGGATCACAATATACTGCCTCTATATGCAAATATCATCTCTGTATACATGTAATATTGTATTACATAAATGTGTAGATAATTGAATTGAGCTCAAAAAGCATGAAGAGTAGCTTACCTTAAAAAGAGAGAATCTAACACAATTCAAGGGAAACTTAGCGAAGACTCCTAAAACTAAACTTTCCCCCTTTTTTTAAAATCACCAAACATCTACACCTACAGTAAAATTATCCTCCGACACTTTAGTGAAAATAAGAAAAAAAGCATAATTCTTAACATAATCAGTATACTGATTGGTAAACTATTAGAATTAAGTAAACATGAGATCGAAAGAAAAAGAGCTTCAATTATATCACTTATGATTAGTAATATCTGTGTCTTAACTATATTTTGCATATTTTTGTTTGTGTCATTTTTTTGTTGGTTTTTATGAGTTTTTATTGTTGTTTTCATTATTTCTTAAATTGCTGTAAAACATATGGAAAGTTACATCCTGTCTGTCTGTTTACTGTACAAAGTGAAAAGTTTTTTTTTTTAAATATAATATTTACAAGATAAAGATTTAACATACTAATGCTGACACTGATTGATGCCCACTGCAAAGTCCTTCTACTTCTTCTTCTTCCCTTTCTTATTTCCTTGTCATAGCCCCCGTTGGCCTTTGACCTTCCTATACCAGCTTGCTGATAATGATTGACCTGAACTTTCAAAATGTGTGCATATAAAAATTCCAGAGATTCCAATCTGTTTATTAGGAGAGTCACGGGGGTGTGGGCGGGGGCAGATGAATCGGATTTAAGGCTAGCTTGATAAGTCTCGCTTTGACAGTGTGATCTGTGGAGCGAGGGATGAGGAGGAGGAGGAGGAGGAGAGTTTTTGAATTTATGAATAGTTATCAGCAGAGTTAGTGTTTAAAAAAGAACAGCTGTTCTCACTCGATCCTGATTTGCTTCCCTCCACGCACACATACATACTCGCCAGTCTGTTACACTGGTGCGTTAAGCTAGTGGTCGACGATGATGAAGATCACACTCCAGCGGCTCCCACCTCGGAACGACGCTCCTGCTCAATCTCCGGCAGCCCTTGAACTTCTGACACAACTAATCGAAGATCAAACCTTTAAAGAACTACCAGGGCTTCTCTGTTCTGTACAGTAACTGCGATGAGTCATCATCAGACAGCTCGGGGTGGGGGTGAGGGCGATGGGATGATAAGGCATGTCTACTGAGTGCCTGAACCTACACTGAGTAAAAAGTCCTGTGCAAGAAATGAGGCCTCTTCAGCTAAAAAGACTATCTACATCAGTCAAAGTAAAAAGCAATCTTTTGCGAGCTGGCCGCCCTCAGCCAGTCTCTCAAATGCACATCCTCCTCTGCTCAAACTTTTATCAGCGTTGTTGTCGTGGGGCGACGACACTTCTCCTACACATTTTTTTTTGAAGCATTTCGCCTACGTAAACGACAGTGTATATATTAATCATACACAATGTCCAAACAAAAGCTTCCTGTGTGAGCCCCTCGGCCCGCTTCGAGAAAAGTAATGCCTTCGACAGGATACCAGTGAGAGGCCGAGAAGGGTTAAGTGCCTGATGACTGTTGTTATGTAACCTGAATAAAAAGAAGTGTTCTAAAGGCTGCCGTGTTGTGAATTGAGACGCATCAGTCTATCCGTAACAATGGGACATCCTGAATACAATTGGCTCATAAAACACTGCCCATACTTGACATATGAAATATACTGCTTTACAAAGTTATAAAAGATCTTAAACGGTATCTTGTATCTAAACCACCACCACCACCACCAGCAGCAGCAGCAGCAGCGCCTCAAAGCCCGCTGTAAATGTTTACTGCAGTTTTGGCTCATAAATGTGACGAGAACGCCAAGTAGCCTTTAAAGCGTGCCGCTTCGTCCTGGTGCTGCTGCGCCAGGGCCGCTTGTGAACTTGGAGGACACTTCCACCGGAGACCGTTAAGGCACGTCCTTCCTCCCAAGCATCCTCAGCTTCTGACGAGACGTCGTCGTTCAAGGAAACACAAGTTCAGATGGACAGATACTGAATGTGTGTGTGTGATGCTTTGAAATGTCAAAAGTGGATCTGCTGACTCCAAATATGTCTTCAAGATCTTGTTTTTCTACAAGGAGCAAATCAATGCATGGACATGGAGTAAAGTATACTACAGAAAACAAAGAAACAAAAGTTTTTAAAAAAGGAGTTAAGGACTCAGTCTTTCTGGCTTGTTGGTTGAGCTGAGAACAACCCGCCTGCTGCCACTAGGGGCAGACAGGAAACAACTACAGATACTAAAACAGCAGTGAGATTTTTACCAAGAGAACACAAAACAAGTAAAAACTTAGTGATATCATAAGCAGTGTTATTATAATCAGCACTAAAACATCTCTGTTATTCACAACGGTATCAGTATTATTGTTGTTCTTATACCCTGTTTTTTTCTATAAGAATATCTTATTATCATTCATGATTGTATTTCTCACAGCAAACAAAGATCAGCTCTTTTGGTGTCGGGGATGAGGAGGAGAGGCGTGGGGTGTGGGGGTGGGGATGGGGGTGATGGGGCTGAGAGAAAGAGGAGATATACAGAACAGAAAAGCGGGACAAGTGCATTGGGAAGAAAGATGGACAGAAGGGGCCATCGCCATCGAGAGAGAGTGAGAGAAAGACAGGGAGGCAGCAGTCATCTCCCGTGTCGCCGCTCTAGTAAACGTGGCAATGTCTACTTTCCGCAGTGACACAGGGGCAGATGGGCAGTTCGCTCCCGTCTCTGCTCTCGCTGTTCTTCCTCATGAGCGCTCAGCAGGAGCCCTTCAGACAGCCATCGAACCGCACCAGGCTCGACACGTCCGATATCAGACTAAGGAGAGGTGTCACCACATTGCGACACCAACCGAGTACACTGACTTCTACCACACTGGTGGATGGAAATGATGGACTTGAGTTGAGGGGGATGTTTATTGACCGTGTTTGGACGTAAAAGTAGAGTAGCTTTGGCCATTTCTGAGAGAAGGGGGTAATATCCCACACCTCCCCAGGGTGTCCTGATTTGTTACCCATATTTTCTTGCAAAAAAAAATAAAAAATAAAAATCCTTTGTTCCCCCTTTTCCTTCAACACATTTTTCATATTTCAGTCTTCACCTTTCAGTCTTTTCCTCCTTAGTCCCTTATCTTTTCCCCCTCTAATTCTTACCTCTCAATATGGGCTAGGGTTACAGTGTGTTTACAGCGTCTTTAAAATCATCCCTGATCTCTTAAAACTAGATGCGCTTCTATTGCTCTCCTCCCCCTCCTTGCCATTTTCCCACCCCTCCTCCCACATTTGTCTTTCACACGTCAGACTCAATGCTGGAGAGTTTCTCGTATACATGGCCATTGCTTCCATTGAAGGGACGCGGGGGTCCGACCCCCAGCATGGAGCCGTGGTGGTTCATTCCACCTAGGCTGAGCTCTTTCGGGAACCGGGGCGTCGCACTTGACATCACCCCAGCGTTGGCAGATGCTGGCAGATATGACGTTGCACTCATCTGGCTCCTGAAGTCACTTCGGCTGTTTTTGGCAACCTGTTGCTGCTGCTGTTGCTTTTTCATGTAATACTGTTTGGCTCCGTGCATCAGACACTGGTCATCGCCAAAAGTGGGTATAAAGGGGTTTTGATTTACCCGGTCGGGGTAAAGAGATTTGGATAAAGAGAACGCTGCCCCACCCCCTCCTTCCATCAAAGACCTGTCTCTGTCTCTCATGTCTCTCTCTCCGATGGAGCGGCGGTGGAGGCCTTCACCACCTCTGAAGAGGCCCGACTGGCTCTCACCTCCATAAAACAACGGGTCCCTGTCTCTTTCCCTTTCTCTCTCGGAGCCCCCGTGACGCTCAAACATGTGCGCGAAGGGGCTGGTGCCTTCCATGTAGCGTTCTTTTTCCTTCAAGCTAACACTTCTGGGTGGGGGCAGCATTCCTCCCATGCCTGCACCGCTCATGCCCGCGCCTCCTCCTAAGCCCATCAAACTGCCCATCCCACCCGATTCCTCTTTCTGAAGATCGACAAATGCGTCATATGAATGCTGCCGCCGAAGTGGCTTGCCGAAACCGCCGCTCTTCCGCCTCTGCTGTGCCTGAGATTGAGACTGAGGGCCCGCGCCCATACCTCCCCCACCTCCCCCACCTGACCCTCCCCCCATCTGTTCCAAGAGGTGGTTGTTGTCCTCGCTGATATCGTAGAGGTTTCCTGTCTTTTTACAACCTTCGCAGCGCATGCAGGTCGCGGAACTGGGGCGGCTGCCTCCTCCACCCCCGAGGACCCACAGCTCATACCGCCACCATATCCACCTCCATGCATGGACATCTGCTTGCCCCCTAATCCCCCGCTAGCCCGACAGTTCCTGCACTCCCACTCTCCCCCTGCCAGTCCAGAACCTCCCCCGCTCTTTGAATCTGACTTCTTGGGTTTGCTCTGAAGAAAGTCATCCACTGGTACAAGGGAGGTGCAGGTACTTACTCCTCCGTCTCTGCTCCCAGGACCCTCTGTCAAGTCCACATGTTCCCACTGAGGGACACCATCTTTGGGCCGAAACTGGTCCAAATAAAAATCTCTAACACTCTCCTTTTCTCTGAAAAGATAAGAGTTTCCATCGTTGTTTCCTCCTCCACCTCCCCCACTTCCTCCGCCACCTCTCTTGCGTTCAGAGGGCAGCAGCGGTGGGGAGGCAGAGCGGTGGCCGTGATAGTGGTGATGACTGATGTGGTAAGGTTTCCTCCTGTAGCCCAGCTCAATCTCGTCCAGCTCCCGTCTGGACTTGGCAGAGGCCGGCCTCTTTTTCAGGCTATCCCGGTACTGTTTGCGCTTCTTGGCATTACCCTCCAAGTTTCCATAAGTTACTGTGTGCGTGGAAATGTCCGAGACATCTGAGCGTATATTCCCATCGTCATCTCCTCTCCCCGGACAATAGCTATGTCCAGGGATGTAGGTGGAACTCGAGGCACCTCCTTTGAAGGAGAATTTCCCATACAGGTCGGGCAGGCCTCCTTTGAAGCTCTGGCCCGAGGGAGGAGTCTGTCCAGAGAGCAGGTCAAACTTGCTCATGTTCCTGTGGGTCAGTGCTGAGCAGGGCTGAGTGGTAAAAATAGGAGTCACCCCTCCACCCAGGCTGTCACAATCAAACATGCCGCCCTCCAAAGAACTAGCACTGCCCAAACTATGGGGTCTGTTGGGAGGAGGTCCGCTAAGCCCTAGTGTTGAGCCATGGTGGTGAAGATAGTGGTCCTGATACAAATTGCTGTCCTTAAGATGGAGGTTGCTAAACGTCCTCTCTACCTCGCTGATGTAGTCACTAAACATGTTGTCTTCTGGCAGGTAGGGTGGCTTGCAGTCTGAGTGGCCCGCCAAGCTGCGCCGATGTTCAGAGATGTCGTAAACAGAAGATTCACGGCGAATGAAGTCCAGAGCGCTGTGCGGTGAGCCATTCACCCCTGACAGGGACGCCATGTTCTTGGCCGTGCGTAGGAGGCGCAAAATGTTGGAATGAGTGTTGTTCATGGTGGCTGATGGCGAGTTCAATGCAGAGCTGCTTTTCTCTTCGATCTGCACCCCGTGAATACAGCTGTAAATGCCCTGTGTGGGAGAAAGACAGGTAAGAGAGGCCATTAAAGGGTGAACATTTCAAACCTTTGTTATTCACTAATGCTGCATTTTAACTCAGGCCAGCAGAGGTGTTTTTGGTCACAGTGCTCACCCATCCATCTCAAACACATCTGACAGAAGTGATAAACTCAATGCTGTCTACACAGGCCAGGTAACCAAGGGCGCCAGATTTATGATTTATTTTAAGGTGGGGTGGGGTGGGGGGGATACCTGGAGAGGGCAGTGTGGGAGATTAACTGCTGACCTTATGACTGAAAAACACACAAAAATTTAGTTTTTTGTCGTATTTTAATGTCATCTCTTTACAGTGGATGCAAAACAGGGTGTCGAATGATACACGAAAAGCTGAAAATGCTTCTGACATGTTTTAAAATGTATGTCTCGTGTTAGTTAATGACACAGAAACTCAACCAGTAATTAAAACATCGTATGAGCTGCGTGGTCTCATAAAGAAGGTGAAGAAAAAAAAGTCAGTGTATTTAATGAAGAACTTCGACAGAGCAAGAAAATTTAAAAAGCCACTCCAGCTTTTTGTATTGATTCTCTTAAAACTTTGCTGTATATGGTGAGAGAAACGCATGTCTTTCACATAAAGAACTGCATTTTTGGTGACGTGAGATAAAGTGGTGACAGTGCAAGTGAAGAGTGTGAAGATTCAGAGAGGATAGCGCACCCTGATGGGGGATGATTGATAAAGGCCAAGTGGCTGGAAGAACTCCTCAGATCCACCGGTCAATACCTTTAATCGATGTGATTAGAATTCAGCTGAACAGTATCCTTTGGCAGTTATTAGGGATGAAGAGGAAGGCCAAGCCAAGGAGACACTAGCTGGGTGTCGTAGTGACAGAAAGATAAACTGTTCCATTTGCATTCAGTGATCTACGATACAATATTCAGAAAAAAAAATGGATGTACAGCAGAGAGCAAACCAGGCATGACAGATAGGGACTGTAAAGGATCCGATCAATTCCCAACAATGATTTTTCTCATTTTTTTCCCTGCAGATGGCTATGGAAATAAAAGAATGCTTCAGCCACTGTTAAAGATCAAAGATCGTTCCCAGCGCAGAGGTCAGGGCTCTGCCAAGAGGTTAGCTGTCTAGTGTATGTCAGATCTTCGTCTCCCCCTTATCCAACAATAGCGCTAGTTGACCCTCAGTTTTTCTTTCCCAAGCCACTTGTTTCTGGTAATTAATTAGCTACATGGACAGCGCCTGCATTGCAGCAGAAAGGCTTCATCCTTCATTCTTGTTTTTAAATAATGCCATTACTTCTTTTAATTTCACAGTCTGTTAACAGCCAAGTATGCAAAGCTTGACAGTGGCTAAAACTAGGAGGTTAATATAAGTACAAAATGACTCAACAGTATTCAAGAAAGAGCAAAATGCACACGCCCACCTTTGTGAAATTATTTTTTTCTTTTTTTCTTTTACCCCACTCAGAACCATCTTTTAATGTTTATCTGGTCCCTCTCCATCTCATCTGTGTTTCTTTTTCCCCATCTGGCTGTTTGTATAATAAGTCATCCCTTCAACTCCTTTGTTTTTCTTATTTTATTGTTCTGATTACACCCCACCTGCTGCCGAATCTGTCACATCCTCCCTCCCATGACATCTATGATGTAATCAACTTTTGGGAAGAGCATTTACCTTAATTTTCGACTGAGCTTCCCTCAGTAGGCGTTGACGGTCAGGATAAATACTTGCACTTTTTTATTTATTTATTTTTGTTCATCTCTTCCATGTATGAATAAGCAGCGGCAACCAGTCGGAGAAGGAACGAGAAGTTAATACTGAGGTGCATCGAATCTTGTGACTGCGCGCTTCATATTCAGCAGCGGATTTTGTCGACTCTGCAGGCTCACATAATGTAACAGTTGGCAGACTGCTGCTGGCCCGGTGCTACAGTAGCTGATTGTTTGGGCAGGATGTGTGAATAGAAATAACTGCGGCCCGAGGGCTCCACAGAATTCAAGGTATCACAGCGAAATCTATAAGCAGTTACAGAGAAGCAGGAAACAAAAGGGGAAAAAAAACCCCTGATGCTCCTGATTGCAAATAGCAGCATCTGAACAGGTAGCAGCTTATGATTTAATACAGCCTGAGTGTGTTGCAAGTAAGCGTTCCTTGATGCAAATGATCTTAGCTGTGACGTGACGCGAGAAAAGTGGAGCGATTAAACCTCTAATACATTTACAGTTCTTAAGTCATTAGAGGCTTTTAAATCAATATAATTAATTTGTTTCAGTGATGCAGGTGGGACCTGGAGGAGCAGGTAGCCAGGGGAGAACTGCTCACTGAAGTGCCGAGGGAGGGAACGCTAACCGACCGTGAAGCCACGACCGAAGCCACGTGACTCACGCCAGCCGTGGCAGATGTCTCATTTTTTACACTGCCGAGCTTAAATGTTAATTGCAGCAATAACAATAAGGTTTATTGGATTATGCTGTGAAATTAAAAAAGCGGAATCAATCGGAGTGGCAGAGCAAGAAAGAGGGGCGGGAAAAAAAACCACGGCTGGAGAGAAAACACTCAAGTAAATGAGAAGGAGACAATGTGGTGCTTTGGCCGGGGATTGGGGAAAGCTAATAAACAGCAATTTCCATTGCTGTTGTTCCACAATTCCCGTGCTCTGTGCTACATATGCAAATCAGCGCTCTCGATGAATATTTCCCCTGAATATTTTAACATGCTGAATCATCTGGCTGTATTTGCGGACACACGGCGTTCATTTATTTTGTCACATTGCAGCAAAGACAGCGGTAATTTCTGTAAATGAGAGCAATCGCTGAATGTTACACAAAGCCTAATTGGTCTCTGATCCGGTTCCCATACAAATTCTAATGATGCAATAATGAAAAACAACAAGCGGCCCGTCTTTGGAAATGAGAAGTCAACTGACATTTTAGCAACAAGTCTTCTACAGGATGCTCCTTCTACACAAACAGGCAGGGACACACACGCGCGGTCATAAACAAGGCGACGGCAAAGACGCAAAATTAACATCATACAAAATAATCAAATTTGAGCACCGGAGCGGAATATGAGAGCAAGGAGGGGTACTTTTTTTCCCTTTTTATAAAAAATATAAAACCTTGCTTTCTTGGCACAAGGCATCCCAGCGCCATAACAGCACATCAAATGGAGAGCGAGTGTGTGGCTTCTCTGCTGTAAATTAGCCACGTGGTTTAAGCCTGCAGTGTTTCACCTTCAGAGGCGCTCAGTGAGTTACACTGGAGCCATGTCAACACAATTGGAATGCAAATCAAATACCTCGGGGGTGACTTTGGTCTCCTGGGATCCAGTAATCTACCCTCTCTGGTTCTGTGGCTGATTTTTTGTTGTTGAGTGAAGTATTGATTTCAGCTCAGCATTTTGTAAATATGCACCTCATGGGCATCAGAAAGGCCAGGGCATCAAAACTAACGGAAAGAGCTCCTCTGTGTGTGTATACCTTGGCAGCGGCAGTTTGATTTGGTTAAGTGGAATACACTTTACACTTGTGGCATCTCTAATGCCTCAAAGAATAAAACACATTCATTTGTGAGCCATTAGAGACTGTAATGAAGCGGCGAGTAATAACGGTCACTTCACAGACGAGGACGACACAGTTACACAGGGGTTAATTTGAGATTTACAGCCAGATGGATGTTGTGTACCATCTGCTATAAAAAAGCCAACTGCTGAATAACTAGATTGTTTTGGGTGTTGTCATTCATACCTGTGAGTGCTGACAATTATAATCATTTCAGCAGAATGATATTGATTGCATATTGATGGCGATACAAGGCGCATACATCATCAACACTAGTGATGTTGCCAATTCAAGCTAAGGCCTCAGTCGCACAGGCCTAGAGACTGGTTGGCAACCATCTGGCAACAGGTCGCCAGGGAAAACATGCATATTCCCTAACAAGTTGGCGAGTGGTTGCTGGATTTGCTGCTCTATATACAATATGTATATACACACATGTACATGGTTAGGGATATTAACTTCAAAGTATTAACACAATGTGTTTTTCTTCCCATAAAAGTCCACTTTCCCCCACCACCTCTCACCCTGCTGATTGTGAAGACAAAGCCGGGCCGGCCGGAGCAGACGCCCATGAAGCAGAAGCGCAGCTGCCAGTAGAACCAGTGTTCACAGATGAAGGTGATGAGCGAAAGAGCCATGGCAGCACCCAGCATGTAGAAGACGCCAGCCATGTTATCCACATCCAGCTGGCTGGACATCACCTCATTCTTCTCGTGGTGGCAGATCCCTGTCAGCCATAGGGACTCCAGCTCCTCCATCTCACCTGGATAGAGGAAGCGTGGCATTGGCATGGATTTTGGGGAAAGAGGATGAAGGGAGGGAGAAAGTGATAGGATGAAGGAAGAAACAGATGGTAAGAGGAGATGGATGAGGGGCAGGCCAACAAGGAGGAGGTTGGATGGAGGTGAGATACGAGGAACATATGTGGATGGACAAGAAAAGAAGAAGGAGGGCAAAGACATGGGCACGATGACGAAATGTGGGGAAGTGTTTTTATATTTGAGATGGGAATTGCAATAAAGAAAGGAGTGTGAAAAAGAGGGAATGGAAGTATTATATAAAGTAGAGAAGAGGGACATGATGTAATAACAGGACGGGTATTGGAGGACATGAGGGATGGAGAAAATGATGCAACAAAAGAAGAGAAGAGGGAAGATGGCGGGCAGAAGAGGAAAGGGGGTCAGGGTGGTTAGAAGTGAAATAGAGCTCTAAATTTTGCAGCAGGCTTCACAGCAGACAGAAAACGAGAACTACATATGGGCCATCAGTCACATGTTAATGACATTCATCTTATTTACATTGTTTCCTGCAGATAATTGTGTTTGTAGGTGTCTGTTATGCATCTGACGCTGGTCCCCGAGCTTCTGCTCGCTTTTGTGGGTCACCTTCTGTTTCATCGCGAGCCGTTCTCTATCAAAGCCGACTGTGGCAGGACAGGCGTCGGTTAATTAATCATACATTCAGCCGCTGTCGCTACACGTCAGCGCAAGTCCACCACCACAGCAGAGCCTGGCCTCTGAGCATCAACAAGCATCAGCAAGCATCAACAAGCATCTCCGCAGCATAGAAATGTAAAAAAGAGAGACACCGCAAGCAAAGGCATAAATACAGAGACATCACACAGCCGCCTCTACTTAGATCTACTGATACACAGTAACTGAAACCATTCTGACACTGGCATCGTTTATCGGGACACTCTCCTGGGAGTCGGGATGCCACTTTTCTTATGCTTGCTATGTCATTTGTTTACATTTAGCATTCATTTTAGTGGAAAATGTTTATTTTGGAAGATGCAAGAGCAATTTTTTGTTTATTGGACATCAGAGAATTTAGAGTGAGAGGATGCAACAATTGCCCTTCACTGGATTTAAATCCAGGACACAGCTACACAGTATCTGTAAGGAGTGTTAATAAAGGTTAATGCAACTGAATGTTTTTTGTTGGTTTTTTTTTTGTTATTTCTTTTTTCTGGGAAGGCAGGGAGACCACTCGTTTAAAAAGATGTAGTTTTGATGACTTTATAGTGCTGATGAACCTGATATATAGACGGCATTTGACTTCAGCAGCAGCCTCTACAAGCATCCATCAGTGGCTTAGTTCTCTAAAATTCATGGCTGTTTTTTCCTTTAAAAATGAGATGCATCTCCCAGTGTTCCCAGCTGGTCGCCCAGAGGTTGAGGGTGTTGCATGTTCAACCTCTGGGCAACCAGAGGTCTCTTTGCAAAGGGGGACACAACTCAACTGGTTGGATTTTGGTTATATTACTTTAGATGGCGCTGCATTTTGCATTTTAAATCATTGTCCTGCAGCAACTACATCACAGTTTGTGGAGGAATTTCTGAATTTGTGTTTCAAATCTGTGACGTTCTGGCTGGACTCTGAATTAAGTAGTTAATATGACTTTCTATTCAATGTCCATTTCTGTGTATGCAGATGGCAACAAATTTGCAACAGATTAGGTAATTGCATATATTTGCAATTTTGACTCCATTCAATTCTGTCTTATCTCTGCCTTGATGCAGCAAAGTCACTTTGAAGATGGCAACTGACTGCGAGTGGTTGCAGATCTGGTCCCAGTCTTCGCAGCAACTATTAGAAAGGCAACGAGATTGCAAGTTCACTGCACATGGCTGCAATCATTTTGCTCACACTGCGGTCACTGATCACTGGTTTCCGTTGTGTGACTGCTGCTTAACTAATCTAATCTAATCTGAGAGATTGCAGACTTTAACACCTTAAGGCAACATTGCAACCCTTTTCAAAATACACTCATTTTATGTGGAGGCAGAAAGTTACATGAGAAGCATTCAGCTGCTAGCTTAGCTTAGCATAATGACTGGCAATGGCAAGAAACAGCAGTAAAATTGCAATAACACTTACACACTATAGACATGAATCTATCCTCTCAGTTAAGTCAGAAACTACTAAATAAACTTCTACGGAGCCTTACTATGTGATAAATAAAGCATCTTTCTGAAATCTAATAACTAAAAGTACCCTTTGCTGTTAAAGGTCATATAAAATCTTTAAGTATATTTTATAAGAAGTAACTATTTCATCACTGATGTTCTGTAATGATGCAACAGGTCTTTCACTGATTTCGGGGCAAAAAAGTTAATCAGACACACCCGAATGATTCCATTTAAACGTGCAACAGAAAATTAGCAGTTTCACTTTCAGGACAGCTGTGATATATTTTTTGCTCAGGCCTGCGTCAAACTACCCCGACTCTCTTCCAGCCTTCGTATCAGGCCACTGGGCTCTCCGCGTGAGTCTGAGCACTTTCTAGGCCACCAGGAGGGGAGTGGATGGCGAGGCGTGGCAAAGTGACATTGAAATCCTGAGAGGGGACCAGAGAGGGCCGCTTGGTTTCTGTATTAATGCTGTTGCAGTGGCACACGGGGGTGTTACAGCGAGCCGACCCATATTCAGACACGCACACATACACATTTGCGAGCAGACACATAAATTACTCTCAACTAAGTTTGACAGATTGTTAAGTTAATTCTACAACTAACCTAACTGATCATTAATAAGTAAAAAACACATAGAAGACTCTTGCTGAACTGGATGTAGGTTGATAAAAATAAACTTGTCTCATAAATAATCAGAATCTCTACACTGCTCTTTCTTTATCTCCCTAGCTCTCTCTCTCTCTCTCTCTCTCTCCACACACACACACACACACACAGGCAGGCACTCATTTTTGGAGGGCTGACCCATATTCACATGTACACGCACGCAAACACACAGACACACACGCATACACGGTTTAGAAATATACCAGGAGCTATGTTGGCACCTCTAACTGGGACACACTATAGCAGGCCCCTGAGGGCCCTTGGCTCAGGATGCTCACAACACGCTGGACAATGCCCAAATAAACTAGCTACACCACACGCACATGAACCTACACACACGCACACAAACACACACCAAACCTCCATTATACTCCCCATACTGAACTGAGCTGTATATCAAAACAGGATGGCTAAAGTGGATAAACTTCACAACTAGCCATTGACGGTGACATTTTAATTTCTGTGTGATGAAGAGCATAGAAATGGACATTTGGAACACATTTCATTTCCTGCTCATTCAGAAACTCATTAATGGTGCAGCTACAGCTGGAACGAAGTGTGTTTCAAAAGAACAAACCCCGGAGAGCTTGTACAGTCTCCCGTAAATGGCAAACATGATCATAAAGCACCGGCTCCCCACAGTGGAGCTCAACTTGTATTCCTAATGTCTTACTTTTTCAGTCTGCATTTGAGATACAGTATGTGGGAGTGGAATTACTGTACATTTGACTTGCAGAGCCAAGTAGACACACAGGCGAAAGTATGATTTTTATCCTCACTTTCCAAGATCCTTTCCTGAACAGATGGGAGTGGGTGAGCTCCACAATTTTACAGTCTGAGAGAGCTTTTTTCCTGCATGAGTGAAGGGCAGGGATTTCAAACATTCATGAAAATACTGTATTTCACAGTAATACAGTCCAGACTGTAAGTATATAGACAGTTACACATTTCTTAGTCTTCAGGCTCTGTGCCTCATAATACAGAAAGAGCTGTGTGGGAGATAGATGTCTTCTATCACAGAGTGCCAGAATCACAGGGGCTTTAAAAGGAAATGGACACCCTATTTATTTATTTATTTATTTTTTGGAATGAAAGGGCTCACATGAGGCTCATAGCTAATTGAGTTACCATTTAACTTGAGTGGGAGTTGTCTGGCAACACGCAGAGCAAAGACTCAACCACACAAGTGCAGAAGATAAGGAACTATTAGAGCCACATCAAAGGTAGTGGGTTTGCCAAAATCAACAGTTGGGTTCATACTCAAAAAGCAGGGAAAAAAAAAAAGCCTGGTAGACCGAGGAGCACATGGAAAGAAAATCTCAATATAACAGCACAGCAAGTCAAGTATGCTGTCCAGGACCGAGAGGCTGTTAGTTTAAGCTCCACCAAACTCCCGGTAAGAGAAAAATCTGAGGAGTTCTGAATGAAATGAGCCTTTATTAAAACTATCAGTGACAAACGTGTGGGGTTAAAAAGGTAGAGCTAATGAGCCGAAGCTCCTCGTCTGTCAAGACTGTGGAGATTCCGTTTAAGCGTGCACAGCTGCCAGTGCGAGTGAGCCCTGACGTTCGCTGATTTCACGGCTGATGAATGCAGAGGCGTTAAAGGGAAAGCAGCAAAACTCACTGGAAGACATTTTCATTTTTTTTAAATGACAGGACAATGGCCTTAAACATGCACCTGGGGAACCAGAAGGCTTTTCAAGGTGAGGAAGGTGGAATATCCTAAACTTCCTGCCTCGGCCACGTGATCTCAGTCCAAGTGAGCTGCATTTCACATGCCAAAAAAAGCATCAGCAGGGAAGGAACAAAGTCCGTGAATGTGCCAAAGTGCAGAACCTGAAAAATAGTTTTGATTGGACAAGTCAGAACTGCAGGCCTACGGCAAAGCCTGAGGCTATTCATATTAATGGAGCTTTGGGGTGTTTTTTTGCTCTTACTTATGTCTTATTTTCACTGGTTTGGTTATTGTTCCTGCTGGCAATGATAAAATTGTACCCATCAAGTCATGTGCTAACATTAGAAAAGTAAAACGCTGAAAAAAAGACACCAGGCACTCAGACGATCAATCATTCAGATAAACTCTCAGGTTAGCCTCAGACCAAAGATCTCTGCTGCTTGTCTGTGACTTTACCTGCTGGTTCGTATCTGACACGCCCTCAGCACTGCACAGCTGTACACGCCCTCAGCACCGCACAGCTGTACACACAAATGGTTTTCCGTGTAATGAGGAATCGTCAAGTTTTCAGGTGCACTGAATTCCAAATTTGCCTGAAAATAAACTGGTTAAGGTCGTCCATTAATTTTTCTTCAGCCTGTCCTATTAACATGGTTTACTTGGTGAATACAATGCTATCATAAATAATAAGTCATTAAAATAAACAGGGTATACGTATCCTTCATTGTTTGCGTCAAGGTTGTGGGGAAGTTTTGATCTCTTAACGTCTGTGTTAAGGCATGAAAATACGGTCTTATCTGAGTCATTCGGATCCATTTATGAGTAATTATACAACTCATCGCATCAGCCCAGCTGTGTGCATGATGGCGTTACACTGCAGAGCATCTGGGAATAAACCAGCGAAGGAAACAGCTTGCTCCCTCACCGTCTCCAAAGAGCTGCAGGATGGCCAGGTCCACAGGTCTCTTCCAGAGTGACTCCTTCTGGATGGCGATGCCGTACCCCGTGGTGGCAAAGATGTAGCCGCTGCCAATGGTCACCAGCTTGCAGCCCTCGTCCCTGCCAGCCATGTAGTTCAGCACGGCTGCATCATAAATGAAAGCATCCAGTTTGCTGGAGAAAAAGAGAGCAAGGGACAAAGAGGAGGAGAGATAGGTTACAATTAATTAGCACTTGGGAGTCAGACATCACAGCTCCAACATTCCAATTAACCTGCTAAATAGCTCTAAGCTGCTGATAAGTCTAATAGACTTCCACTTGGTTTGCCAAAGGCTGGAGCTGGCACACAAACTGGTGAAAAAGGCGCGCTTGATGAAACTGAAGAGGGGGAGTGAAATTATTATTGGACTT
The DNA here is from genome assembly GCA_024447675.2 of Pterophyllum scalare. Classification (NCBI taxonomy): domain Eukaryota; kingdom Metazoa; phylum Chordata; class Actinopteri; order Cichliformes; family Cichlidae; genus Pterophyllum; species Pterophyllum scalare. Next base: position 232,400 of record JAMQGT020001923.1, read on the forward strand.
ATTCAGCTGCAATGTATTTATATGAAGTAAGACAAACAAGGGAATTTAGCAGTGATTACCTTTAAAGTCATCTTACCCTGAATCTAGAATCTCTATTCCAACAGACATTATGATTACCATGTAGTGACTATCATTTGACCTTTTCATCTTTGCAGGGTGATATTTACCTGCTCTTTAGTGCTTTTGAGTCCTTTAAAAATAAACGAAAATCATGGCAAACTGCATTCAATCAATTAAAATTAGCAAAAGGCAGGTTTCACTATAATAAATGATACACTGTTCAATATCTAAACTTATATATTCTAACATATTTTGCCAGTAAGAGTTTTCTGAAGTTTAACCACAAATGTGGTGATCTGGTTTTAAAACAAAAATAAATGCACCACTTTTTGGTGAACACGCTCACCCAGACTTGAGACTCTGCAGAGCTTCATTGACGTTTCTCTGATGGAACTTTGTCATGTAGGAGTGCATTTCTGGATAGTTGTTCCTAATGTTTCTCTCTGTACTTCCATTGGGAACTGTGCCAAAACGAAATGGAGGCGAGAAGTCGTTGGGGCTCTGAAACTAAAAGACAGAGAACGGAGAGAGAGGCATGTAAAAGTCTTTACGCGTCAAGGGTAAGCATGAGAGCGGCACAGCATTAAACAGAGACCCTCTGCCTTACCTTTTTGTCTGAGAGACCAGACACCTGGTCCACGTATTCCTCCTGGATCATGAAAGCGGCCAGGTTGGCAGTGTAGGAGGCCAGAAAGATGACAGCAAAGAAGGCCCACACCGATACCATGATCTTACTGGTGGTGCCTTTGGGGTTCTGCACCGGCACAGAGTTGTTGAAGACCAGACCCCACAGCAACCAGATGGCCTTACCAATGGTGAAGGATGGACCGTGAGGCTCTGGATTAAACACAGTTATGGTTAAAACATCTGGCTGAGCAATTTGGACCAGTGATTCTCCAGCTCAGCAGGGGTTTTATTTAGAGGAACAAAGCAAAATGCCTCTTGCACTATTTTAAGGTTCAGGAAGGTCACATATTGATGTATTTTCATAACATGCAGCTTAATAACCTTTAGCAATCCTGGTGTTATTTCATTGATAGCAACACTAAAGTGTCAAGTCAGATGGTGAAATATTAACATAAATCAACAGCAGCTAGAAAACTCAGTATTAATTTGTTACACACATTTATTTTACCACTCAGGATGAATCATAAATAAACTGAGTTTCCATTTTTCCCCTTTTATGTCTCTGAGGAACAAATCACTTTGGTTTATGACAAATACTTAACTTTGTTTCACCCCAATTAGTAAATGTTTGCTTACTAACGCTCTAAACTTTTATGGGGAAAAAATTGAAGTGGTTCCCTGAATGGCCACTTGATGCCGGCTCCAAAACTGAACCAACTTTAAACTGTAACTTTACAATATGCTATTTGTGTCTAACTGAGCACTAGGTCTGCTTTGAACCTGTACAATATAGGAATACACCTTACCAACCAAGCCTTGGCTGACGACTTGGCAAATATGGTCCAGAAATTTGTCTTCTTTCACAAACCAATCATAGTGGCTGTGCTCATCTTATCTAACTTGAACATGTTTTCTTGATAGATAATGTTTACACAGCACTCTGTGCATATTCTATAAAAAAAAAGCTAAATACACACCATGATTCAGTAGCTTGTAGAACCACCCTGAGCAGCAATAACTTGACGTATTTGTTTCCCGCATTCCTTTATCAGTCTCACACATCATTATGTAGCAATTTTGGCCCTCTCTCCTTTACATCGCTGATTCAGTTCATTGAGGTTTGTGGGAATTTGTTCATGCATGGCTCTCTTAAAGTCCAGGAACAAATTTCAGTCAGGTTGACTTTGACTGGGACCATTGCAACACCTTCATTCTTTTCTTTTTCAGCCATTCTGTTGTAGATAACTGCTGTGTTTGGAATCATTGTCCTGTTGCATGACCTAATTTTGACCAAACTTAAGCCATACTTAGTTTTCACAGGACTGCAGAGAGTCCTGTGAAAACTTGCACTTGCCTTTATACTAGTATGTTAGCTTTTTTTTTCTAACAAAGCTATGTTGCTATTTTTCCGGTCACTTATATAATCTTATATGTGAATGCAATGAGTCGTTGTTTTTTGTTTTTTTTTTGGTTTATGTAATTTGTTTTGGAGCTGTGTTGGTTCAGTTCATCTATTAGCTGACAGACTGCTGCATTACAGCCATTATGCTGTGATTAGCAGTTGGTTCATAATTTGTGTGGGTATGTGTGAGTGTGCGAGAGAGAGACGAGAGGGTGTTTGTGTGCAATCATGTGGGTGTGTATTGTTGTGTGGAGCGTTTGTTCGTGGACAAACTGTCTTTATCGTGCCAAAAATGTCCTTTATGAAGTTCACAAGAAAGTTGTTTCAATGAATTGGGGCAGAGATTTTACAAATCTGCAGTCGAGCCATTGATATGTTATTACATCAAATCTTCTGACTCCAAACTTCGATCTGCACTCTTCATGATACCAAACTCCCACAGCACTACAAGCAGATAAAACAAGGAGGCACACAGAAAAAAAAAAAGCGCTTTAGGGAGGAGTACATCTTCTCCAGAAGATGATGGAGGGTGAGAGGAATGGAAAAAAGATAACCATTGTCTATATATAGCCACATTAGAGATAGAGAGTTGTGGGAGGCATTGATTTTTTTTTCCTTGTTTCTCATCTTTTCAGCTGTGGAGATCTAAGACAAATCGTAGCCCCATGCTGTCAGAGTTAAAGCATGATTTTGGGAAATATGGAAATGAATGCAAATGACTTGTCCGGTCTGAGGTAAGCAGCACTAGAGGACTGCTAAAACCCATGCTCTGCAGACAACAGTAAATGATGAAAAGAGAGGCTGGTGAAGGAGAAAGAAAAGAATGAAGTCAATGGGTCAGTGAGGACAGCTGGTCTGGGCTATATGTGGAGGTGGCCTGCAATGTGTTTTCTGAGTTTCTGTGTCTCCTTCACTTTTTGTGAACAACAAAAAACCATTTTGTACAACACGGGCCAACACTTGCTTTCTTACAGACAAGCACTGGTATCTGCATTTGCCAGTTTGGAGCAAATAACTAGTTGGAGTATACAGTAGATCTCACTGAACACCCATTCATAAACGTCACCAGCTAAGATAAGTTAACCTGTGAGTTGACACGACTCCACAAGCAGACTTTTATTCTTGTGTTATACTGCTCTTACAAGGTGTTTAGTCTCATATCCACACATTTCAACTTGGCTGTCCGTTCAGACGCTTTCCAAAAAAAATTGAAACAAAAAATATCAGAAAATTAAACAAACAACAGGCAAGTAAATGCTGTAAGTGCTGATCCTGAAGTATTTTTCAGCTATTTCTTTGATTGGTATGTACGTTAAACATGTGATTTTTTTGGACCAACGTCACTCAGGTATCGTCACAACTCATCAACAAGATGTTTCTAAGATTGAAAAAGTAACATTGTGACTCATGAACTAAGCGCTTTGAGGAGTCTATTTTCAGTATGGATGTTCTGTGCTGGTAGCTTAAAAATATATTACTGGTTTATTTATTGGTGTATTTTAAGCAAAAAGAGACTGATAAGGAAGGGAACTCAGCTAGAAGACTGGAAGAGAAACTGTCTGCAAGTATTTACATCTACATCATTAAGGAGTTTAGTCCCCAGCAGCTACTTTGCTTGTGTGTGCGTGCGTGCATATGTGTGTGTGTGTGTTGAACTGAAGCCTCTCACCTCTGCCGTCAGCCAGACAGCGGTTGTAGCCCACAGGGCTGAAGTACTCGAATATAAACACAGCCACTGCTGACACCAGCAACAGCATCACGAACATCATCACCCACACATCTGCACTGAAGGGCTCTGGAGGGTGAGAGAGGGAAGAGGAGAGAAAGATGAAGGGAGACGAGGAAGAGGAAGGATTGAGGAAGGGAGCATGGACGGAGAGAGATAAGTAAACAGGGTGTGGGGGGGTGGGTTGGGAGTAGTTGTAAGGAGGCAGAAAACGGGGAATAGACAAGGGACATTAGGAGAGAGAGCGAGGGAGAGGGAAAAAGAGCGAGGGCGGTAGAGAGAAAGAGAAAATGAAGCAAGAGAGGAGAGGGCAAGAGAAATATGCAAATGTGGTGCGCCAGATTGAGAAGAGGAAGGAAGCATCAGAGAAATGGCGTGGGAGTGGGAAATATAAGAGGGCAAAGAGACAGGGAGGAAAACGGTTAGCCATATTATCATGCACTCCAGTGTTCATTGTGCAAATGCACTGAAACTTGGCTCCTATCACTTGGTGAGTCCACTAAATCTCTTTGAGTTCAACTTTCAGGGGTGGGGCAAAAACAACAGCCTAATAAAAAGTCATTCACTCTCAGTTTGTCAGGAAAGCTAATGAAAAGACACTTAATCCAAATTTGCTAATAAACTTAATTCCAAAGAATCCTTGAAATCTATGAGTCGAAGCATTTGCGTGAAACTGAAAAGGTATTAATGTATGCATGAATATAAAGATTACAGTTTAATCTGTCATCTGTGGTGGACACGGATCATTTTGATAGACTCCTGGATCAGTGCTCCCACAGGTCAAAACACAGCCTTTCATCCACCTCTGCCATCTTACAGCTGTCTACCACAGCGCCTCACCTAAGAAAGCCGAGGGCGAAACGGTGCCATTGCTGCGAGAGACCATGACGCTGATGCCCGTCTCGATAAAGGGGACGGAAAAGTCAATGACCTCCGACCTCTCCTCATTGATGGTCAAGGAGCCGACAGCCATGTGGGCATTTTTTAACACCACCTGGTAAGATGTGAAAAAAAAAAACAAAACCAAAGAGAAAAAGTTCATCTATTATCTATTTTTCAACTCCACACCTGTCACGCAGCCATCAACAACAGAAGCACTGTAAGGTAATGGATGGAGTGCACTCTCAGTTTTCTCCAGAGGCTTGTGTACTGTGGCAACAAACACATTCAAAAAAGAATTTCAATGGAAATAGTTAAGAATAGCTTATGATCATGAAACAGCATAAAAATAGGAAGTCACAGCCATCGGTTCAAAGGTGACTCTGCGCTCTTTCCAAATCTGGATGATTCCTGTTAGGAAATTTGATATAGACAAAGGTGAGCATCCTTATAGTTTAAGATCATAAAGGTATAGTGCAAATACTTTTTATACCACCCACTCAATTCCTTCCTTCTTCTTCTTGTCTGTTTGACAGGATGGATGAATAATGAGCTTCCTAGCAGAAATCTTTTGGATTATCATGTCAAGGGTAACTAGTAGGTTTCAGTGTCAGCCCTTATAATACATGATAGGACATGTTTTTGTACTGATTTTAAGATCAATGTTACATCACATGATCTCATGGTCTTATGAATTCAGTAGCGTGAGGCTGCATCCTGGGCAGCACAGTGGTGTGGGGTCAGCATGGTGGTGTAGTGGTTAGCACTGTTGCCTCACAGCAAGAAGGTCCTGAGTTTGAATCCACCTGGGCCCTTGGCCTTGTCCAGAGACATGCAGTTAGTGGGGTATGGTTAATTGGTGATTCTAATTTGCCCATAGGTGTGAATGGTTGTCTTTCTCTCTGTGTTAGCCCTGCGACAGGCTGGCGAGGGTGTACAGGGTGCACCCTGCCTCTCACCTTATGACAGCTGGGATAGGCTTCAGCCCCTCCACAGCCCTGACCAGGATAAGCAGAAGAAAATGGATGGATGGCTGCATCCTGTGTCACAGGTTGTTTTGTAGATCACAAACAAGTTAATTAGCTCCATAAGGACACAAATGCATGCAACTTGATATGTGAAGGTCATAAGCAAAGCATGAGTTAGACTAATGTTTAAGGGGCATTAAATGTAGGATGTTCCCCTCTGTGCTGTAGTGTTATTACTACATTTAGGTAGTCTTTTGTTTTGTTTTTTTGCCAGTTGCACAGATTTGAAGATATCATCGGGAGAGATTTCAGCGTTCTTAAGAATATAATGGAATTAAATGGGACCAGCAAACGACCCCCGGTTTGATAGCAGGAGGAGACACGAAGTCCTCTGCAGTTGTGTCAGGAATGGCGTCCAGTATAAAAATCTGCCAAACCAAACATGTGGCGCTACCTGCCGTGCCCTGTGAATAAGGAAGCAGCTTAAAGCAACTTTCCGTCGTGATGCTAAAAGTTTCAAAAAACACATTTGAAAAATTTAGCAGTAACGTCTCGCTGTTCCAACCACAAGCCTCTCCTCATGGGTGGATGGACGCTTTCTTCGGCTGAGTGATACAGTTGCCGGGTGTAGTTTGATAGAGATAAAGTTCCTAAATTAAACTGCTCACGAGGGGGCTTGTGGACATTGTTTTTTTTTCTTTCTTTTTTTTAGCAACAGAGAGCATGATTTCTGCATAGAGACAATGCTGCTGAGTTTTTAAAATGTATTTTTTAGGTGCTTTCAGCAGCACAACACAAATGCTATTTAGTTCTATTATATGTTCTATTATATTTAGGAGAATGTGGACACCTCCACAGCAGATATCTTTTAAAATTCACATTAAAAGAATTTAGATGGATTGTACAGTATGCAAATTGATTTTGGGTTGAACTCTCCCTTTAAGCTTCATGGTGGCCCTTATTCTTTGTCTTTTTGTCAAACTGCTCACTTCTTTCTGATGACTACACTTTAATCCAAGCGCGCCTAATTAAATATGCCTGGACTGAATTCCTGATATGCTGCTGTGTTATTTCAAGTGGAATCAGAATATGGTTGATCTCCTTCCAATTTCCATCCCAACAATACAAGAGCAATAACTTCTGTCCTAGAATAGATGCACCACTTTACCCTCGTGTTCAGTAACCACGCAGAGCAGAAGAGGTTGAAATACCAATCTTTCCAAAACCACAATGCAGTTCCACAAGTTTAACTTTGTTCTGAGAAAGGGAGAAAAGTTGTAGTTCCACTGTAGTTACTTTTTCCTTCTCCATTAACATGTATAAAACATGCAGCAGATAGGGCACTCACGCTGCTAGCTGTCCAAAAGAGTTTTGGAAAATGAGAGAGATTAAATTTAATATGAGGTTAAGAGAACACGGATACAAAAGAAAAAATAGTGTGCAAAGAATTCAAATGAGAAACACGAGGCAAAGAAAAGCATGAAAATGTAGGCATTAGAGACAAAGGTAGAGCGTGGTAGATTGAGACAACACACTTTCCACACATACGGCGCATGGAGTGGACACTCGTGATGCTCGCCGGGGACGGAAGGAGGGAGAAAGAAAGAGGGAGGGAGTAAGTGGGTTACCACAGTGGGTCATGGCTGCTTGAAATAGCCGCCCCAATGCCTTCCTCTACCTTCCTCCCTCCCTTCTGTACCTCTGCACAGGTAGTATATTTAGCCCCAAATTTTACAGCCCTACAGCGCAGGGGTAAAATGGGACAGGACTGTCTCTCTGAGTTAATAAGGTGTGTGTGACTAGTGTGAGTCAAAGCTCCACTATGCGCTTCAGTGTTAGAGTGAGTGTGCGCACATAACAGTGAGTCATAAAGGGAAAAAGACAAAGAGAAGCGAGTGAACCTTTGTTCGCTACCTGTGAAGTGGACCTTTACAGGCAGGGAGAATATTACACATCTGCTCTGCACATTATCTGCAATTTTTCAAAGTGTTTATGTGTGTGCAGCATGTGTGCATTTGTAATTTTTCAATCTTGCTTATTCTGTTGGCATATGAGTATGGATGTGTATGATCACCTTTGTGTGTGTGTGTGTGTGTGTTTGTGCGTGCTTTAATGTGCGAACACCTCCCTGGGGAAGACAACGAGTCCAACCAGCAGCGTACTCACTTCCTTTCTCTCCGTTCGCTCTCTCCATCTCCCTCCCACGACTTGTTCTCTCCGTGTTATGAAAGTGACCCATGTGGGTGTTATTGAGAATGAGTGAGCGAGGATCTGCGTTCGCGTGTGTTTATGTGTCTTGGCTGGTGTATGTGTGCGCCAGTCTTTATGTGTCTCTGCTAGCGAGGCTAAAATTTGTGTAATCAAGTGTATTGCCTCTAATATTTTAGATTAGGAGTACTGGGGGCAGCACAAGTCAGTGCAGCCCGTGAAATCTGACACTAACTGCTAGAACTGAGCAAGGACAAAATGCAGGCCTTCACAGCACATTCATTGATTTTTTTTTTTTGTTGATCTTTTGTCTTTGTGAGATGTGGCAAATTGTGCACAGGCCCTCTGTGATCTCTAAGTGTTCAGGAGACACGTTGTGTGCATGCGCGTGTCGCCATCGGTCCAGAGCTGGGTTTACTGAGAATGTGAGATATGCTGTAGTTTTGGCCGTGCTCCAAGTGGAGAAGGACACGGGTTGTTTTTTTGTTAGATCCAGCAGTTATGGAAGAGCTTTGGTGAAGTATGAGAGTGTAAATTTGACCTTACAAGTGCTTTCTCTTTGAGCACATAAAGAAACAGTTTCAATGAATAGGCTTCTTTGTGTCTCTGTGTCTGCTTTCTTCTATGTTTTTCTGCGATTATTCAGACATTAGTGTCTGTTGTCTGCATGTGTAAGGGTGGGAGATAAATGCCCCCCTCCATTCTCCTAATGACCATTCATCTGTAGAGGTGAGAAGGAGACAGCACATTACCGCGCTTTTAGTCGGGGCGATAGAGTTTATTACAGGTGGCCACACTTACAGCTCAGTGCCCACTAAAGAGAGGTTGACTATAATGGCTTTATGTAAGAGATTAAATGTGTGAGTCCAATGTAAATTGAAGTGCCCATGTTGGAAAAAAATAGACACATAAGTGTGTCTTGTCTGTGTCTTCTGTGACTTCTGAAGGTTGTTCAAACTTTAGTATCCACACAAAATTGGCTGAAGTCAAAGTCCTTCTACAATGCCTTTGGAAAAGCGTGTTCTCACCCCGTGACCTTTGGGGTACTATTGATCTGTTTGCCTTCATTAACAAATGGCCAAAGTCAGACAGCACAAGTGCAGTTCGCTCTTATAAGTTGAAGTATGAGAACTGACAACGACCTTACCTTAGGACCAATGTCGATTAGGAAATGTTTAGAGCCTGAAGTGAATTGTTGCAGCTGACCGAACTGAACCTAGGGTGAGGCGCTTAACCCATCGGACATAAGAATCAGACCCATGTGGCAGAAGCATGACCGAGAAGGGGAGGCTCTTAATTCAAGGTAATAAAAAACGCACTTCAAAGAGGAAATGAACCCTTCAGGCAGCCCCTATATAAGCTAAATATAGCTCAGGACATAAGTAACTCAGTAACTTTGTCTCGCCTTTGATCTTTTATTCACCTTCACCTCCAGTAATTCCAAGCATCTTAATGCAGTCCGCTCAGCAGAACAAGAGTTGAAAGAAAGAATTACACTGGCTGCATGGTAATAGCAGTGTGTCCTACGCAATAAGAGGATACATGATAAGGATACACAGCTTTGACGCATTACTTTCAGTGTCCAGTTGATGCTAATTTATTTTGCAGTGCTAAGAATGTGGCTCAATTTTAGGAAAACTATCTCTGAATTGTGACTGGGGCAAAGCAGTTAAAGATAAATGACATCAACACCTGTTGTTTTTCCTACTATTTGTGTAATTATTGAAAGCACAAAATCTACTTCTGACCCTGCCAACACCTCTGCAGCCTTGGTTGTATATGAAGCAAACAAACTTTTGAGTCATCTCCCTTCTCTTATCTAACATGATGACAATGTGGCCAACACTCTGAAATGTCTTAACGCCACCTTTAAAACAGCAGCAACCTCAGTGGTTGTGAGTGCTGTGCTACCTCAGGCCAAGCGCAGCCTGCTGTCTGGGTAGATCAGCTGATATGAGCCGAGCACAGTGCCAGTCCATATCAGCTAATGGCTCAGCTGATACCCATCTTACTCACCCAACAGGCTTCATAGAGTTGCTCTAGCTGGCCTAAAGTTGCTCCTGCATTTGCAAGCCACTTTGCAACCCACCTGCACCCCAGCTACCCCTTTTCATGCTGTCTTTTTGCCTAATTTATGGTATTACACTTGTGTCCACGTCCTACGCAGAGTCTATGGAGAGGGGTTTTCAACCTGCACAAAAGTGCTTGGATGCACTCCTCCAAAAAAACCCAACAGCACATAACTCAATGTAGTGTACACTTCTCATTGCATGATACTATATGCATTTCCCAGCTGGATGTGGTTGCTGGTGGTTGCTGCGAAACTGATTGTTAAAGCTCCATTGATGTTGACCTAGAGACCAGTCAGTAGCCCCTCCCCAGCAACCACTGGTCACGTGGGAAAAGTGTATTTGGTGACTGGTTAGGTTGCTGGCAGTTGCTAGCACGAAACTAGTTGCAAAAGAGGTATATTGTGCTGTCAGAATCACCTTGCGATTGCTTTGTTTGCTAGCAGGTTATCACAGTAGCCCGCAGTCTGCGTGGCAAATGGCTGCAAACACTAGCAAATTACTTGCCAACTGAGTAAAGTAAAAGGTGTACATTTAGAAAAGTGTTGGTTGCAGCGGTAAGGCACTTTTTTTTAACTTTGAATAAGAACATCTCCATTTTCAGTTTGCAACACACTTTTTAAATTTTCATTACTGAGTAAATTACAAGCAGGTTATTGGTGCAGCCCTCTCTGTGACAGAAATTCACCCTGCATCAGCAATTTCCAACAACCACTTGCAACCGGTCAGGGAACATAGATCTTTCCCCCGTGACCGCTGCTCTCCAGTTGGTTGGTTTCTCGGTCTGTGTGACTGAGGCCTTACTTAATCAATGCCATCGCTGTTGACACTGATGTCTGCTCAGTTCTGTATGGGAGTCTTGCTTCTTCTTTTCATCAGTAATCCTGATTAAAATTACAGCTGCAATCGCGTAATTTGCACATGCATAACTATGAGACTGTTTTGATTTCTGCTTCCTCTGAACATCGTTAGTGAACATCCTTTTTAGTGATACCTATTTCATTACAACAAAAAAAAAACTGAGGCATAGAGAGATCATCTCCTTACCTCTCCCACCATGCCGTTCCAGGTTCCATTGACTTTCTTGCCATGTTTCCCATTCGTGACCAGGTAAAGGTCGTAGGTAAATTTGACTGACTTGGCAATCTTCTTCAGGATGTCAATGCAGAAACCCTTACAGCAACGCTTGATGTAGATCCCTGACTCTCTTGTCTGATTGCTGCATGCAAAGACAGATCGACAATTATTTAATTAAAAATGTACATCTGTCTGAACGGCCATGAATCATTAATTGTAAAAGTGATTTGGTGTTTCTGGCGCTGTCACTGTCACACCGATGAAGTGTGAAATGATTCCACCTCAGGCTCCGCAAAGCTGCCGTGGGAAATTAACATCATTCACAAGAAAAATTTAGGCAGTTGCCAGGCTTTTCATTTCTCCTTTGGTCAGTTCTGCAGTAGGTGGATCTGTGAGCTACTGTGGCAGATGGCACAAGAAATATGTGCAAAAGCTCACACTAATCTAACCTTTTACTCAATGTAAATTAGGTTTTGTCTCTTAACACATTCTTACTCTTGACTCTCATGTATTTCAGCATGAATCCGACACAGATTCGAAATATGTGAGATTTGAGCCTCACACTGATTTTATCTGTTTGCGGCAGGGTACAGTGTTCCTCATACAGGTCCCACTAAGCGGATCCACGTCTTCCACAATGACGAACGGAGCCTCCTCCAATGTCACGATGGACAGGTGGTCATCCTGCCTGGTTGCTGCTCCCCCGTATAGTTCATAGCGAGGCCACACATGGTACTTCATGGACAGGGAACCGTTCTCCCATTTACCCACCTGCAGATACATACAGAGAAAACAGAAGACATTCAGTCTGCCTTTAAAATCATATCACAAAAGAGTCAAGAAAAAAAAATCTCAATATAATTTTAGAGCCTATTTTTCTACTTTCTGTATTATTATTATTATTATTTTTTTGTGATTTTGGGATATAGGAGACCTGTTTTATTTTTGTTTTGTTTGTCTGTTTTTACCCATTAACCTTTAACCGATCCTTTATTGGTTAAACTTTTCATTGACAACAAGTCCCACCCATCCGAGCAGAAATACACCAAAATAAATGGGATATTGTTTGATTTTCACACTCATATATTAAGAACTAGTTTTATCTCCAGTTACGTTGCACAGGACACCACTGACTGCCCAATACGGAAACAAATTCTCCAATGTAAGACACCATTCTGTAGAATACAAATTCTATTTTTAAACCTGCAGCCATGAGACACCTGCACATAGGTTCAGCATTTACAAATCCGGTCCCTTTCATTTTGTTTCTCCTGGTGAGCCAGAAGCTCATCCTAGCCTGACCTAATAGAAATTTAATCACGCAAACCTTCCTTCACAGGACTGCAGAGTACTTTGGACCAAAAATAAAAAGATTGTCCTCTAAAGTTACCCTTAAACTGGTGAGCCACTGCTGCAGCAAAGAAAAAAGGTTAGCTAGTCTGGGACAGCTAACATTTCTGACTATTCACATTTCAGGTGTTTGTAAAGGTAATATTGATCCTTCTTCCTTATCCTGTTCCTCCCCTGCAGCACAAATGGACAACGATGGAAAGTCAGGCAACAAGATCAACTGGTCACCTGGAGAATGAGTATCTAATGCCTCCCTAAAGAGACCAGGAAAATCCCTCATGACTTTTTCCAGAAGTCACAGAGACTTTATCCTACTTTCCTGAGCCAGCCCGACAGCAGTTTACTACCTCCCTGCTGACCTCAGGCCCACCGGCTTTCTTAGGCCACGAGGAACCTCTGGACACTAACAGAACTGAGCATCCTGCTCTGCATAAAAGGATGCGGAGTAGAGGCTCCTCACCAATGTTAGCATACAACTGAGAACAGTCCCTCTTGGTCTTTGAAACAGTTCTTCAAATGTGAAGAACTGACTGCTAAAAAGAGGAGGTCTGTGAAAAGTCTATGCCAGTCAGGTCTACAAGAAATAGGTGCTTGATATTTTAGGTTCTCTACTCTCTGAAGCAGCATAAATGCTGTTTTAAACCAACTTAGTTGTATATGATAGAGATAGTGTTGTGCAGTCTAAAGGCAAAATGTTGCTATGCAGCTGTGAATGTCAGTCAGACCCTGGCCCCCTTCAGGTAGGAGCAGAACAGCAGACCTAGTCCAGTGGAATCCTCGCTGGAAAAATTAATTAGTTTCTCTAAGCAAGGACATAGGGTGGACATCTAAACTAAGTAACCAAAGGCTTCTAATGTTGTAAACAAATAATGATGATCAACCATATCAAATGCAATTTCCTGGTCAACAGAAAAAAGTTCCAGAGTCTAAGCAGCCTATCAAGACTTCATACAGGTCTTCCCCGAGCACAGCTGAGCTGATGCAGACATCTCATCAAAAGAGACAGCGGACTCCAACGAAGCTGATTCTGCTTCACATAGCCGAGTCAGTCCCTCCAGTATCTTTTTAGCCACACAGACAGAGTTGCATCTTTCAGCACTAAACAGGTTGCACTAAAAGTCCGTGGCAAGCTCCCTCATTTCTAACGGGTCACATGGTACAGCCCAGTTTGGAAGCTTGAGGTGCATCATTTTCTTCGTAGTCCCTAACCCTTTTCTCCAACCTAAAGACAAATCTGGATGGAGCATCTGTTTCTTGTCAGTAGAGATGCAGGTTCTAATTAAAGCACCTTCATTATCTTCATGAAGAAACCTACCTAAAGGTTTCCTCCTGCTATCCCAAGTCCTGTTGTCACTATCTATCCCAGTAATCATTCTATTCTCTAACAGCCTGGTTTCCCTTTCTAACTCATCAAAGCTGCTTTTTTCAATAGCTATTGTGTGTGCTGTGTATTGCTGGCAAAAATAGATTGTCAAAATCTTTTGTTTCTTTGTCTTCAGTGACTCCAAAAGTCAGAGAAAGCCTGACAGAACTCTGTTATGGGTCAGCTGCCAATTACAGGGCGGACAACAGTGAGAGTGTGCCCGCAAAGAGGTGTCTAAAATCACTAAATGATGATCAAAGAAACCAGTGGCTGGGATTGCTGCTTTAACTGGTCCGTTACTGCAAGTTTGATGAACATAAATTCTGCCGAGCCTGGCAGCCCTCACACTGCCTTCTCACCCATGTATTTTCTGACTGGATGGAGCTTCCTCAACATGTCTACAAGACCATTTTCAATAAAGATCCACTGGACAAAAAAGGCCTCTATTCGGAAAGATCCAGAAAGCTTCGGAATGCTCCAGAATGATCCGTATCCGTAATGTTTCCAGACAGAATACGGGAAGATCTGATCTGTCACAGATGTTTAAATGGATATTATCTGGATATTATCCGATATGTAACAGATGTTCATTCAGAGTTTGGATTTTTCAGGGTCCAACTCCAAAACGTATCCATCAAAGATCCGGTGCGCATTCGTCGGGATATTGTCCGTATCTGTGACGGATACAGAGGTATCATAGCTCGAATAGTACCGTATTTTAGGGCTTTTATTCCAGTGATTGTGGGTAGAAGGGAAGCTGAAATTGGAAGAGGTTTCCCTGTATTTCTACCAGCTGAAGGATGGGTGGTACACTTCCAATCCCCTCCTACCGTTATCATCAAGCCAATATTTAACTGTTTCAGTTTATCATTTAATTTGTGAAATAATTGTGCACCCGAGTTATGAGCATATTGTTGCTTGCCCAGCTTTGTTCCACCTCACATACTGAAATGTGTGTTAACTGAAGGTGGTGTGAAAATAAGACTGCTAAACCTGCACTAAGGTTAGTGCCACTGCCTTCTCCAACCCATTCCCCATTCAGCTTTATTATCTATTGAGCTGTGTATCTCCTGTGGAAATAACACATCAGTGTTTTTATTTCCACTGAGCTCAGTTAGCACTGCTAGCCTTTCTCTAACCCTGCTCCACTGATATTTAAAGTTCCTATCCTCAAATGTTCCATAAGAGAAAGGAGAAAGAGAGGACAGTGAAACCCTTCCAAGAGAACATCACCTTCTGTGCTCCACCCATTTTATTATGCATGTGCTTTCAGAGGAGCTCCCGCCTGTTTTTCCTCTCTAGGTTTAGTCAATATCTTCCTTAGACTGAATCTTTTTTGTTCACTTCACTGTTCATAACAAACTGATCTCCTCATCTTTAAAACAGAATTAAGGGGGATTCTACATCAGGGGAAACGTCTATGACTTCCAGGGTTTTTTTTTTCTAAAAACTAACTGCTCTCCTGTAAGGAGTATGAGTGCTGATGCTCATCCTGTGACACACTCCTGTGACACACTAGGAACTGCGACACAGACCCATCCTTGAACATTTCTTCCTCTTTCATTTTCAAGATTTACAGCTTTCAAACAACCTGCAGTTAAGCTCTGAGTTTCAGCTTCAGCTGTCGTTCCCCGTCTGTCCGCTACCTTCATTTTCCTCCACTCCTCTGTCATGCTTACCAGAGCTTCTGCCTTTCACTTCCTCAGTCTCCTGCACTATTACTTCACTGTTCAGTAAATCAGTTTTCGGGGTGCTGGTTGAAGCCTCTACGGCTTCATGCTGCCTGTCTTCCAAGAGACTGGACGTGTTGAAATCTGTTCTCTTTGCAGACGTCTTTTCTAAACCTGCTACAAAACTTTCTGAAGAAGCTTTGTTCTTTTTCCAACTGGTCGTTTGGGATGAAGAGGGGGCACCAGACACCATGATCCACACTGAAGCCACAAACAAAGGTGAGATTGCCACAAACAAGTCATCCAAGACCGCACGTCTCTCAGCCAACAGGTGAACGATACCTTCTTCTCGAAGAACGCCAATAACAACCTTATTCATTTGAGAACCACAAGTGACTTTTCATGCTCCACCTGTTCTCCAACAGCCAACACAACTTGCTCCACAGAACACTGTGGAGGAGCCGCCACACCAGCCCCATGCCTAACTGGCAACTCAAAAACAAACGTTTTGTTTGTTCAACTATGAAATAAACTTCTCTTACCTTCTCAAGACAGGGTGTAAGAAAAAAAATGGTCCTAATGTTCCAGAGAGGAGAGGAGAGGAGAGGAGAGGAGAGGAGAGGAGAGGAGAGGAGAGGAGAGGAGAGGAGAGGAGAGAGAGGAGAGGAGAGGAGACTGGGGCCCAGAGTGGAGAATGAGAGCAAGGTTACTCTGAAGGACGAGACTGAAACAGAGGGAAAGTGCAGAATTCAGATAGAGCAAAGAGACCGGGTAGAGAAACACAGAGACAAAGAAGTGGATGGAGAGATTAAATGAAAAAAAGAGATGAGAAGCAGCTAATTTTGCAGAGAAAAAAGGGGCGCGTGTAAAGTAAGAGAAAGAGCCAAGTGAGTATCTGGATGACAGAGGAAGAAAGCCAGAGATGGAGCTCATTCAAATGCAAAATACTGGCTCTTCTGCAGAGGAGTGTCCAGCTGTACGTCTGGAGAGCCCTCTAGCCCTTGTGGCTCTACTCCACTGAATAAGCGTCATCAATTAGTCAATTTCCCCCGGATGGCTCTCACATAAAACCATACCTGGAGACTATGCCTGCGCCCTTTCCTCTGGTTATGCCAAGTAGGCCACTTTTATCAGCGGAAAGATGTGGGTGGAAGTGGGAATGGATCATCAGCTAATTGGACACGGTATAATACGAGGCAGGGGAGGACAGGGAGCTGTGGTGTGAGTATGTAAAGTTAGGTTTGCACACTCATTAAATATGTAAATGTGCTCAAACACATTGCACTCCGGGGAGCACAAACTTGGCAAGGCTGCCTGGAGTGGACAAACTAAGGCTGTGTATCCCTGGGGCATAATGCAACCTTTTTCTATCTAGATAAAAAAAAAATGGGTGAGCTGGAGCAAGTGATGGAGACAGAGATGGAGAGAGAAAGAGCAGGCAAGTGGGAGAAATGAGTAGGGCATATTGAACGAAAGGGATAATATCAGCCAGTTGGGGCATAAACGGGACTGGACACTACAGTCTTCCCACGACTTCAAAGGTGCAGTGGAAGGATGGTTGTAGCTGGAACTCATTAGGATCCGAGAAAAGTGGTTCAGCTGGAAGTCAAGCTAAGAATTAAACATGAGTGGGGGAGCAGGAGGAGGAGGTGGTGGGAAAAGATGGGGTGGTGCAAGCTGCAAGGGGAGAAAAGGATAGAAAGGAGAGGGAGAGTGGGGAGACAGGAGGGGAGCGACTCACCTTGTTCTCTGATCAGAGGACAGAATATAGATTAGAGAGGAAGAAGAAAGAGAGAAATAGGGAGAATAAAGAATAGGGAGAGTCAAAGGAGTCAGGCTGCAGGACGCAGAAACAATGGAGGGTGAGCATCAGGAAACACAGATGCATGCCGGTGAGTTGGCAGGTGGTGATGCGCCAGGTTCATTTAAGGTTGTGGACTCGGGATTATTGTTGCCATATGTTCACTACCACCTTCCTTTCCACCTGTACTTAGACACTTTTTTTTCAATCTGTACAATGAAAAATTTGAACCTTTGTTCACTGAAAGAAAGTTTTACATTAAAAGTTTGACTGAGATTCAGTTGTTATTCATTAAGTCATACATTCCAGCACGCAAGTCAGCAAGTCTCTAATAGCTGAACTTTCAACCTCTCGGCTTTAAAGGCCGGCGGCACAGTGCAGTGCCTGAACCGTTTCAGTGTGTCAGACTCAATTTCATCTCTCCATTCTTTACCTATAACTGCTTATGTGTGACGGTTATATGGAGGCCGAAACCAATCCCAGTTTGCATTATGCAAGAGGAAGGATACACCCTGGAAAGTCCGGCAGTCAATCACAGGGCTGACACATAGAGACAGACGGCCATTCACCTCTGAGTTCACAGGCAATTTTGACCCGCAAATTAATCAGACCTACACGTCTTTGGACTGTGGGAGCACGGACGCATCAGCAGAACACGCTCACACAGAAAGCGGCTAGAACTCGGGGATCTACTTTTGTCCGCAGCGAGTGGCAATTAGAATAATGTCATCGCGGTGCTGGTTGACTGTACATGCTAATGTTAATTGTTCATGGCGGCACCCTCAGTTCACACTTCAGCTAAAATGGAGTTCAGTAAAAATCACATCATGACTGCAATTTTTGCAAATCCAAACATACAGTATGTTCTGTGTTGTGAGTTGTTCCATTTATGCATATTGCAGATGGTATTTTCTTCAATAAAAGCATATTTTCCAACCAAGGACATAAAGCCGAGTTCACAGCATTCTGAATTCATAGATTTTATGCTTTTGTGTCAGAACAAATCCTTCCACACTCACTCTGCCTTTAAGGATATTTTAATACTAATTCCTATTTTTTTTAACACCTTTACCCTCTAGTTTTTAAACAACGGGAAAAATTAAAAGTAATAAAAATTATTTTATGTGTTTTATATATTCTATTTTTATAGTCATAGCGAAAAGAAGCCATAACCTCTGTCAATTCCAAGTTTTACATATGTAGTCCTTACCAGGTTTTTAAAACAGGTAAATAGAATGAGCCACAACACATGATTCATTACTGCATGTCATTATTAATTTAACAAAAATAAGCCAAAAAGCAAAAGCCTTGTGTGGAAAAACTAATAACACCCAATGATTCAGTTGCTTGCAGAACCACCTTTAGCAGCAATAACTCACAGTCTCTCACACTTCAGTTCATTGAGATTTGTGAGCATTCATTCATGTGCAGCTCCTTTAAGGTCCCCCCACAGCATTTTGATGAGGTTGACTTTGACCGGGCCATTGCAGCACTTTCATTCTTCTCTCTCTTTTTTGTTATAGATTTCCTGCTGTGTTTGGGATCATTGGCCTGTTGCATGACCCAGATTGGGCCAAGCTTTAGCTGTCAGACAGAAGGCCTCACATTTGACTCTAGAATACTGCAGGGTGCTCAGGTCCTGTGGCTGCAAAACAAGCCCAAATCATCAGCCCTCCACCACCGTGTTATGAAGTGTTTGTGCTGATGTACTGTGTTTGTGTGCCACCAAATATAAAGCTGTGCATTCTGGCCAAACATCTGTGCTTTGGTCTTGTCTGTCCAAAGGACATTATTCCGGAAGTCTTGTGATTTGTTCTGATGCCCTTTGCAAAGTTAAACCATGCTGCCATGTTCTTTTCTGACAGAAGGGGCTTTCTCATGGCAACCCTTCCAAAAACTGCCATACTGTTCAGTGTTTTTCTAATTGTGTTGTCATGAATTGTAATGTATATGCTAACCGAGGCCCGTAGAGTCTGAGATGTACCTCTTGTGTTATTTTTAGCAATTTTTCTGAGTATTACATGGTCTGACCTTGGGGTGAATTTACTGGGCTGTCCAATCCTGGAAAGATTGGTGCAGGTCTTGATGTTTTCCACTTATGGATAATCTTTTCTTACTGTAGAATGATGGCTCTCAGATTGTTTGGAAATGACCTTATAACCCTTCCTAGATTGATCTGCAGCTACGATTGCTTCTCTTAGATCATTGCGGATGTCTTTCCTCCTTGGCATTGTGTTTACACACACCTGAACGCTCCAGACGTGCCCAAACTTCTGCTTTTATAGCAGCACCTGGCTGCTACTGAACCTCTAAATTCCTATGGAAGCAGTAAGGTGAACAAACTAAAGAGTCATTTTGTAAAAAAAAAAGTAAAAAAAAATAAATAAAAATAAAATGCTGCATATAGGCAACTGTTAACCAAGCTTTTGAAATTACAGCGGCTGTGGAGCAGCATTCATTTAGTATATCACCAATCTGGAGCCTCTGCTGCAGTGTATTGCTCAAAGGCACCTTCGCTGAGCTGATAATATCTAATCAGAGTAGCACCTATAAGGCTTAAGGCTTAAAATGCTTAAAAAAGTGAAAATCGGATGATAAGAGATCCAGATAGAAACACACAGATACTCATGGACTTAACAGGGAACAGCTAACTCATTGCTTCTATTCATTTTTAACAGTTTACCAAATGTTTTACTGTTAGCAACAGAGGACAATTAGGTTAACCATGAATTATCATTTTATGCAGATCAGCTCCCCCCCTCCAAATCAGGAACCAGAAACACAAATTACGAAGGCACACACACAACCACACGCACACAGTCACTGTCTCCCTTGTCTCACCCTGTCCCACTGCCTCTCTTTGTTGAGCAGAATGATGACCAGCTTGGGATGCATCTGGTAACCGTCCTCACTGAACGACAGATTACGTCCCTCAAACGTCACATTCATCAGGTACCTGCACAGGGAAACATCGAGGCGAGAAACAGAAGAAGAGCCTGAGTGATGCATATATCGCTTGCTGGAAAATATCTTTGTCGGTGGCATTTTACAAATGGCTTATTTGTTCTATACATCTATATCCATTCAGGTTCAATTACTCAGTTCCCCAAACATTGAAGTTTTATTGCATGTCAGCTTATTTTTTAAGCATCTTTTCAGACAAACCCAGTGATATTACATAAATTCATCATTTGCCAAGATACAGCTATCAGCTAATGTCGAACCAGCTCTTCCACAAATAGACATACATTAGTCATCACTTGGACAGACATTTGAACAGAACAGCAGATGATGGTTTTTAAGACGGGACTAAAGAAAAAGAATTTCAGCAAATTATGTCATCGCTAAATGTCAAATATTACATTTCAGTCGCTGCCAGTGAGTTCACCTTTACTGCTGCGACATTCAAGGGACAGTACAAAATTTTTGCAAGCGTATTTACCCTCTGACATTTGCCCATCAAGAGTTGGTTGAAAAAGTTGATACCAAACCTCATATCTGTTAAATACAAGCTACAGTCCGCAGGCAGACAGCTAAGCACAAAGACTGGAAACACAAGGAAACGTTATGTCACTCTTTTTACAAAGGTAACAAACTCAAAAATTGACACGTTGGACAAGGAATGAGTAAAACGATCCGCAACTCTAGCATTAAAAACAATCAAAAAACACCAGACTTTGCAGACTTATCAGTCATTCTTATGAATGCCTGGATCAATTTTTAGAGCAGCTTGTGTTTTTTTTTTTTAGATCAGTCTCACCATTTGCACTCGTTAGTCTGCGATTTCACCACTTATACATCATCTACAAACACCTGTGTCAAATTGACTCAACTGTCACATCGCTGATCATCGCTTGTCTGAAAGTGACGTTTAAGGTCAGGAGCGTGGACAAGGAGCATGCTTTTTTGACATTTACCAGTCTGCATGCTTTTGAATACATCTCACAGGATCAGAGTGTCAAAGTAGAGGGAGATTTCTGCATCAAGGGCTGCCAAACAAAGCCGTAAGAAAAGCGATTAAAAAAACATTATTAGCATCTAGCTTATCCGTTGTCTTCAGAAATAAAAATTTACAACCCAGCAGCTTAAATATTAACTAAATATTGAATTTGAAATAAATGCTTGAACACTTTCTAAAATCTACAAGCACTTTGAAATTTTTACTGGAATTGAAGGGACACACATATGAGCTATGCAGTTTTTATCAGGTGTCAGAAGTGTGTGTCAGGTGGAATAATTTTACTGCAACTAAACAACACACACACACACACACACACACACAGAGCAGCGTCTTCTCTTGCAGAGGGTGGTGTTTTGGGCGTAGGAATGTGTAAGTGCATGAACACGAGGACAGCGATGTTTATGTCAGATGAACTTGAATTCACTTCACTATCATCCCACACACACAGACACACACACACACACACACACAGAGACACACACTCTCTCTCTCTCTCTCTCTTAACTATTTCACTCCCTCACCCCTCACTCCCATCTCTCTGACTGTTTCCATGGAAACACTGCCTCAAAAGCATGCACACTGTGTATATGTAGATGAATAAATATATGCCAAAAGACAGTGCACGTGAGTGTGTGCATGTACAGGACTGTGTGTTGCTGGGCTCTATCTATCTATCTATCTATCTATCTATGAATCTATGATGGAATGACTTATGTAATCCAGCAATTACTCTAATGCCAGCTTCCTTATTCTTTTTTCATTATCAAAAATTGATATTTTCAATGGCCTGTGATGATCACACTCATCCAGCATCACACTGTCTCATGCAGCCCCGTGTGTCCGGCTTACAGTCCCTCCTGTAGAGCCTTGGCACTGATACAAAGTGCATAGAATCGGCTGCATAAATCATAAGCCATTTACGAAATGACTTGACGCTGCGGTCCCTTTAATCTTTCCTGAGCAAGCTATTGTTGCGTGCTACAATTTGGAGGCTACATGTGTGTCTATGAGTGTGCACGTGAGCATCCTACACACAAGGAAACACAAGCATATGTGTGTTGCCATAGCAGCCACAACCACTGTTACTATGGTAACGGTAATCTCGCAGAGGGTGGGAAAGAGACACACAGTGAGGGGGGGGGTGATTCAAAGAAAATGAGGGAGGGGATGGGACATAGTACAACCAGATTGCAACACACACTTCTCTCCTCTCCCATCACACCGTGACTTCAGTGTTTACAGGAGAGCACTTCTGTGTCCTCTCTCCGTTCAAGCAGCTCCTCTGAGCTTCCTGTAAATAGAATAAAACTGGACATGCATGCATCTCCAGACACTCAGAGACAGCAGCTTACTAAGCAGCAGTCTCTGCGGCTGAGAAGGAAGTTGTGTCAAAGCAGAATGCAGTTCCTTGAATCACCACTTGAGACTGAAAGAGAAAGAGAGTCAGTCCCCAACTTTACAGCAGAGAAGGGAATGTGTCCTGCTTGGCACAAAAAAACAAAAAAAAAAATGTTTTTGGCCTCCACAGCCAATTTCCCCTTTTATAAAAATGGTACTGGGGCAATTTTTTTCTATGATTCATCCTTTTCAATTTTTGAAGGCTTAAGTTAGGGGTATGGTATAATGGATATTTGACTGGCAGAGATGCCCACACAGGTAACTAGACAGAAAATGTATGCTGGCATCACCTCAGCTAATTCTGGTCACTGACCTGAGGCTGTGGACCATGTGTTTGGTGCCTCCTGGATCATTTTTAATGCAACTATCTGACATTAAATATGGCCTGCTGTGCAGGTAATTGTGTGGTTAAACAGTGTGGTTATTCTAACATTTGGTTTTGGTAACTTCAAACTACACTAACATTATCTGTGATTGTGTGTGTTGCAGCTATACAGCTAAGTTAAGTTAAATTGCTAGCCGACAACTAAGGTATCCACCCTTTAGTGCAAATATGGTCACTTCTGGCTCCAAAGAACCAAGATGAAAAAGACCAAAATGGCTAAAATGTGGGCTTTAAAAACGATCTTCAAAAGACAGTGGATGATGACTCCGTCTTATTGCTGTTTTATCTCCATCTTGACGTACCAAAGTCACTCTGAAGTAGCTGCAGACCTGGCCTCCTGTCTTCAAAGTTTGTGTGAAGAGTACATGCAGCTGGAGTCAAGAAGACTCCAGCTGCATGTACATAGGGACTGTTAGTGCCTTCTCCAAAGCCGAGAGAAAAAAATGATTGGATGTCACTATCACTGCCTTCCTGCAATGTGAACAAAAACCTATCCCTCTATTTCCATGAGTTACTGCATCTACCGTGAGATGGCATAAAGTTGTGTGGATGCTAGGAATCTGCACATGCAGACATGAATAGCATAATAAGATGGAAGCACGCATCCACCTTGCCCACTAAACTGCATGCTTTGATTTCCTGTTGAACCTGTCAGTTTCCAGCTTAAGCCGGAGCAGAGTATCTCAGCTGTGCTGTACACGAGGTGAATTAAAATTCAAACAGCAGCAGCAGCAGCTGTCTTCACCTGGCGAACAAGCGCTAGTAGCACCGACCGGAGTCCGACACGTACCGCTCCAATCACATCTACAGTAAACACTTTCCATATTCAAGAAGTGCCTCATCATTTTTTGAAGCAAATCAGTGAATCTATTTTGTATAGTTTTACTTGAAGACACATCTTTAAAAGCTGCTGCAAATCAGAACAACACTGTGTCATAAACACAGCACACAGTAAAACCCTCGCCATGCTAACTCCATGGCCTGACACAGATACGTTTTAGCGCATGTTCTGGTGTGAATAATGGAGGAGTTGTGTGAAATATTGATAAGTCGGTTTTAATAAATTAACCCTGACATGAATTAATTATGAATTACACTCCTTAGCAATTACTGTGGTACAGTGTAATCACTGGATCTGTAGCGGAGGAATCTATACTGAGAGTGATAACAAGCCTCATATGGCTCTGTACGGTTGAGGTAGAAGAGCATACTGTGGCTTTGCTGCACGCACACTTGGGGTATTATGTGTGAATGTGAGGGGAGGTGTGAATATATACATTTAGTGGCATCCATATATGAGGAGTAAACATGTAAACAAACTGTGCTAATGGGAGCAGAGGGAAGGGCTGTGAACATCAATATGTGGCGCTGATAAATGATTGGCAGCACTTAATTAAAACTAATTACAGTGAAATTTATTTAAAACGTTGGCCCTTGAACAGACTGGATTGTCTACATTGTAGAGATAATGGACACCTGAGGCAGTGTTCTTCTCCTCTTGATTTTCTAATTTCAGAGCATTTTGGAACAAAACTTCAAAAGCCTTAAAAGACAAACCTATGTACTGTACTGCTATACAAATTGAAAATTATAATAGCCTGCAGCAAAAGGAACTAGGTGAAGGTAGGACGCAGCAGAGGGGAGAAAACGAGAGGAAAGGATGTAATAAAAATACAGGGGAAAGGAAAAGATTATGTGAGATAAAATAAGAAACGGAAAAAAGCAGAGGGCTGGATAAACCTGGCAGACAAAAAGAGATTTAGTGACAGGACAGATGAAAAGATTCAGGCGGAGGAAGGCAATAAAGATGGAGAGAAGGGAGCTGGAAGAAAGAGGAGAGAGGATTCCTGACCTACTTCCAATCAAGCCCCATCAAAAACAGGTACCTTTCTACCACCTCCCACTGCCTGCCCCGTAAACGCACATCCAGCTGGGCTTCACAAACTCACATGCACACACACACACACGCATGCATGCATGCATGCACACATCAGTGTGTGTGACACATCAGTCCATTGAGCTGGCACACACTCATTCCTCAGCTCAATAGGGTCAAAATGCTACTTCAGTGTTCTGTACCCAGAACACACACACACACACACACACACACACACACACACATCTATCTATCTATCTATCTATCTATCTATCTATCTATCTATCTATCTATCTATCTATCTATCTATCTATCTATCTATCTATCTATCTATCTATCTATCTATCTATCTATCTATCTATCTATCTATCTATCTATATCACCTACTGAAAGCCTTACTGAGGCCACAGAAGTTCAGAAATGTCCACAGAGCTTAAAAGCACTTGACACCTTTCCAAGGCTGACCTCATCTGGAACCTGTCCACGTCTGCCAAGGTCAGGGCCAGTGTTGTCAAACTCATGATTCTCACACTGTTGTGTATTGCTCGCCCCTGCTGCCACCTCTCCCTCACTCTGTCCCTCCCTCTCCATGCTTTGCTCTCTTCTTCCTCTTCCTGCTATCTTCATTTGTCAGGCTCACACTGTAGAATTAGCTGGAATGTCACAGTGCTGGCTACAATGGACTTAATTTACTTAGTGGAATGACGTGTCCTTCTCTTGTGGTATTCTATGAGGCACTAAGGGCTGAACAAGAAAACGCTAATGTATGGCTTATAAATTCAAGTAGATGACCGTGACCGTAGAGCAAATCTTCCTCATTTACCAGCAGACTGAAGTGTAAACTAGATATAATTTACATATTCCCATGCATCTCGTACTGACCTAACTCGTGTATAATCCAGAAGCTGGAGCAACTTGTGATGGAGCTGCAATACAAATTTTCCACTTGTAGTTTGGGACATATGTACTTCCTTATAATCTTCAGCCTTTAAGAAGGTTTAAGAATGGATAACTGCCACCTTCCTTCCTTGATTTCTTCATCATTTGCTATTCAGGTTTTTAACCATGGCCTTCAAATACGGCCTATACCAAAAACTGATGTGGAATAAATCTAAAGCAAGAAATAGAACAGGAACTTCCTTAAAGATCAGTCTTTACCTACAGCAACCAGTTCCTCTCCATGGAGGACTATCACTGTCTAAACTACAGATCCCCCAACTGGGGTACTTGTACCCTGTAGGCTATCTGCAACAGCCGGGGGATATTTAAAAAATGTTAAGAAACGGGGGGGGGGGGTCTAGGACAGATCCAAGTGCCTTATGGGAAATGTAGGATGGTAAGATACAATTATAGTTATTATACAATCATTGAAGTGAACTAAAACTAAAGAAAAAACTTATTTCACTTAGTTAAAATAGTTAGCTAACTGAAAAAAAATGAAAACCTGACTTTTGACAGAAATTAAAATAAATTAAAACTAACTAAAATAAAAGGACATGGCTTAAGTTTCATTCTGTGTCAAATTGGTCCCAGCGCATCAGGAGGCTTTGGTACTAGTATGTCTACAGGACTGTGAGTTACTGCCTTCAAAAGCAAATGAACCTAAAATGAAATAAAAAATCAAAACTAATAAAAAAAAATACAAAACTATAATAATTCTCATTTCCACTGCTCTGCTGCACTGACCATCTTTACACATAATCAGTCTCTTGTAAAGTAAACAGGTACAATCATAAGCATCATTAGGTAAAGCTGTGAAATCAAAGCATAAGATAAATAAGGATTAGTGTTTTATAAGATAAACAAGGATTATTTTGAACTGTGAATCATGCAAAGCTACTCTAGTAGCATCAAAGACTGAAAATATGGAGCTAGAAATGAGCATAAAGGGTCCATTTTAAAGTAAAATGTGTTTTGTCTTCCTTTTGTATGCTGGATAAACAACTTTATGCCCCAGAAGTGTGATAATGGACTGAAAGCTTATATTCTATAGTATGACAAGATACAGATAATTTTTGTTTTAGCACAACTAGTTTGAAAAGGCACAATTTTCGATGCCACTAAAGATACACTCGCTCACTGAGTCACCTGCAACACCTTAACAACTAATTTAGATGTAAATGCAGCTCAAAGTGCAAAAATATGGCATCATATCAGAGGAAAGGTTGTGTAAAAGTAAGTGATAAAAGCAAAAATATGAGTAAAATTATCAACCTAATTTTAAAAGTAAAAGCTGTAGTATGTGTGTGAACTGAACAGCTCAATGAAAAAAATATTAAAACACCCAATTTTATATGAGTAATAGTTACTGATATCTAAATGCATCCAGATTAGCACATCTTGATCATGACTTAGCTGTAGGGCAAGTTTGGGACCTATACTGATCCCTGCAGTTTCTGATTACTGCAGCTGTCAGGCTCAATCGATTTTCATGGATGTTTTTCCAGCTTAATATGTTAAGCTTTAGAGATCAAGGCTTTGTTTTCAGGCTTAACACAGCTGCTAAATGCCATTTTCGACAGCTAAGAATTAATTGTGCCCCAACTTGATTTATTAATGATTTGCTTTAAAGGTCTGCTTGAAAATTTACTGGAAAGCGACACACATTGTAAGGCTTTCCTACCATATGAAAGAGCTTTTTGATCGAGTTGCCTTCCATCCATCTTTCATTTGTTAGATTCACTTAGTAGTGAACCAACCAATCAACAGGGCATCCATCCACGCAGCCAAGCAGCCAGCAAGCTAGGCATTCATTCAGTTTCTAATATATAGACTGTAGGCCAAATGCTAATCTCTTGATTGAACACTTGAAGACAAAGGTTATCGCCAAACAAATTTAGTTAAGGCAGCAAGGGGCGAAGGATCTTAGCAGTGCTTGCAACTGATCTAATCAACAACAGAGCTAAGTTGATTATAAAGCTGCAGGTCTGCAGCGCAGACACTGGCTAGGGAGGAGCGGAACAGTAGAGATGAGAGGAAAATCACTGGAGGGAGAGGGGAAGAGACCAGAGAAGAGACCAGAGGAGAGACGAGGAGGTGTGAGAAGATAAAACAGCGGAGCAGCGCTCCACAGAACAGAATAAAGTGGAACAAAGCAGGGCAGAGGAGAGCAGATGCATAAAAGCAGACCGGGTCAGAACAAAAGAGAAGACTACAGGGCACGGGAGGACCGAGATCGGAGGAAGCTGAGCAGAGCAGAGAGAAGAGCAGGACGTGGCAGAAAGACCACAGTAGAGTTGAGGAGAACAAAGCAGTGCGCAGCA
Organism: Pterophyllum scalare; assembly: GCA_024447675.2. Taxonomy (NCBI): domain Eukaryota; kingdom Metazoa; phylum Chordata; class Actinopteri; order Cichliformes; family Cichlidae; genus Pterophyllum; species Pterophyllum scalare. The sequence goes on from JAMQGT020001923.1 coordinate 260,483, forward strand.
GACCACAGTGAGGCACACACGAACAGAACAGGGGGAATTGTTTTCTGGGGCAACGGCAGCTGCCATAAACTCCACTGTTATCGCAAAGCAGTAAGCAGCGGTGAAACAAATGCAAAGCTTCAGAAAGGAGGGAGCAACAGACAGGGGCTGAAATGACATCCAAAGGGAAGACTGGAACAGACAACAAAGCTTTGTTGCCTTTGTGCAGAATGCAGTTAAGCTTGGGCCATGAGCAAAAAATTATACACATCCCTCACAAGCATAGCAATTCCAAAAGAGGAGCATGAGTTCGCACAGTAGGCTCCAGATTTCTCTGCTGCCACGAGAAGAGTATTTCTGGATGTACTTGTGCTCATAATCAGCAGAAAAATTGCGGGAGAAGGCAGAAAAAGTCTGTTTCTGCATCTATACATCTGTCTGAACATGAGTGTGCATCCGCCAAAAGGGGTCAGTGTGTTTCAATTTCTGTGCGAGTTGTCTATCACTGGTGTCCTGAAACGAATACTGACAGTCTCTTTAGCAAATATACACACATATGCCGCACCGTACTACACCTATGCACACATACACGCGTGGCTTTCCTTGGCAGTTTGCCTCTCTTTAGGGCAATAAAAACACACATGCCCACACACATCTATCTCCAGCAGACAGGCAGAGTGGCAGAGGGGTAAAAACCGCCCCTGAATAAAATACTGCGCTGAGCTCTGGAGCACAGCACGACAGGGGATAGCGTTCTCCGACTGAAACGCCATTGGGACCAATTAGGCAGTGCGCAGAGCAAAGCGCAGCCGAACGCTAGGCTTCACATCCAGTTCAAAAGGCCTGCTGCTGAGACGGACAGCTGAAGGGGTGGGGTTGGTTTTCCTGAAGATGGGAGCATGCGAAGGGTGTGTTTGTGTGCGTAGGGTATTACTACATTGGGGGAGGATGATCACAGTATGCAGGCGATGAAGGTGTGCATGAGTTTGTGCATGTTTGTGTGTGTGCTGCGGCATCTGCTGCACCCATGATGATGGTGGTGTCGGGGTGCTCATGCTGATGTTGGATCAACAGAACCGTGCAGTTTTAAAGCCGCTGCGTGGAGCATTTTAACATTCACACATGACTCCCACATTAACTTGAACACATTATTGTAAATAAATCGCTTTAAACAGACACAACCGCTGCTTAGTGATGCGGCCTTTACATTTTACAGAAGTGTAAGGTTTGCACCACAGAGCTGGTTTTCATGCGATATGTGCTGAATTGCTGCAGGGCAGAAAGCAAGTTTTTTCTACTGGATTAGCAACAGCAGGAAAAGGAGCATGGTTCCTAGAGGACACTGAGACTACTGCAGAATAATATATTCAAGCAGCGTACAAGTGGCAACATCCAGCATGAAGTTGAACGTTTTATGGGAAAGCAGGCTTATGTCTAAAGCACGCTAACCATACCACCAGAGGTTCTGTAATTAATTAAAGTAAGATCCGACATGTGACTTAATGCTACTTAATCTTTTGTTTTGCCTGCTTAAAACTTTGCTTGCCATTTCAGAACTGACTGAAGATGTGGCAGATAGTTGTTCAATTCAAATTTCTGCCAGTTGCTGCTACCTGGACAAATGCCTGTAATTAACAGGTAACATTCCAGGGCACAGGAAAGGGCCTTTCCACCAGTTATGCTCATGAAGCTGTGGCTTTGAAAGTATGAATAAATGACTCTGACACAGTAATGTCATCAGCAGTTTGGACTTAAAGGTTTTAACGACAGCCATGAACCTCCGATGGCTCAGTCGCACTAGTGTAAAAATAGAACTGGAACCTCCTTGTGACTAGGAGAAATTAGTGCTTGTCCAGTGATTGAACTGAATCTTTTTGTATTCGTTGACCAATTCTAAGTACTTGTGATGACCAGCTAAGGTTGAGGGTTCTCTGTGGGACCACTTTTGATTCACAAGGCGGGTGGGACGCAACCTGTCTCCAAACAAATGTGGTGATACTCAGACTGTCTACAGTCACTCTCAGACTGCAATCAATCCAAGTCAATCTGCACCCGTGAGCACAACTTGTCTGCAATGTGTCTCTTTGCAGTAGGGGATTAGACTCAACTGGCTGAAAACTGGTTATATTCTGGTTACATTCCTACATATAAGCAAGGTTGCTGAACCTTTTAGGTATTTTGCAGTTGAATTACCATCCTGCAGCAGCTACGCTACTATTTGTGGAGGAATTTGTGAACTTTTGTTTCTGACTAGACAGTGAAAATAAGTTGTTAATGTGAATTTTGGATTAATGTGAATTTCTGTGTATGTAGACAACAACAGATTAGCAATTTTCACTGATTTATCACAGTTAATCACCACATTATCACAACCAAACACGCATGAACCTGCCAACTTGACCCCATTCAATTGTAAACCAATGGCAGAATCATTCTATCTTATTATTATTATATTATTATTATTATTATTATTTATCACAGCCTTGGCACATTGAAGACAGAAGGGAACTGCAAATGGTTGTAGACCTGATCCCCATCTTCAGAGCAACCATTTCAATGGCAACAAGATGGCAGGTTCACCGTGAACGGTCACAATAATTTTAGTTATGCGGTGATCTCCAAACACTGTTTTCCCTGTTTGATCTGCTTACATCATGGAAAAAAATAAGATTGTAAGATACAGGAGGTGAGGATGTCTCCTTTTCTGCTGCTCTGATTTGTTCATCATTAGGTCGTCATCGTCTTTCAATCTGTGACTTTTAAAATAGAAAGTGCAAACACTCACCAGCCACTTTATTCAGCACACCTGCGAAATTTAATGCAATTCGTTGCAGCATGTAGGTTTGTGATTAAAAAAAATTAAAGTGTTCCTTATGTTTTGTCTCTATGTCAATGGGCTGTAAAAAATATTAGGAATGCATTTAAATATGTGCCCAGTTCACCACCATCACCCACTGTGAGCTCACTAGCAGACATAGAACAGAATAATCAAATTAGCGTCACTAAAAATGGAAACTGTAGAACAAGTTTCATAAATGCAGAACTTCTGAAAAAAAAAAACTGATTTTGTTATGCTTCCATAACGCCAATAAAGACTTTTGAATCTTGAATATAAATGTCGGACCATTGTATTGCAGAGCACACTTAACAAAGAGCTGATCGAACTGATCGTTTTCCAATGGCCAATTACATATGATAGCGGACACTGGTATGACATGCTGGCACCAGTCACAGTACACCCGCTTCGCCTTCACTCACCTGAGCACTTCGTTGGGGTTGCCTGAGATGGGGGTCTTTTTGTCAGGAGCTCCGTGGCACTCAGACTTCAAGAGGGTGTGAGGCCCGCGGTCCATCATCATGGTGGAAGTTGCCATAGTGATAATTGCCACGCCGTCACGAACCCGAGCCTCTAAGCCGTAGTCCCATTCATCATAGGACACAGAGAGCAAGCCTGGATGTGCAAAGCAAGAAGAGGAAGGAGATGGTTTAGAGAAGATGCAGAAAGAAGGAAGTAAGGTAGAAGATAGATGAGTTTTTTTTTTTTAAAAAAAGGGAGGTATGAAGGGGAGGCCTGAAGAAACAAAGGTAAATACTTCATGAGAAAAGGAGCAGTGGAGTGATTATACAGGAGGAAAGTGAAGATACAGAAAGACTAAGAAGAGGTGGACAGATGGAGAAAACTAAACCAGGGAGACAAGGGGATCAGTCTGCTAGGATATATAGAGTGTACATGCTTTGAACGCACTCCAAGAGACAGAGAATACACTACGTAGTGATTCAAAGAGCAGATGAATAGCACTCCCATTCTGACTGACTAAGAGTCTATCACCTTGCTGTGTTTGTCCATCTGTCTGTCTATAAAGTACTTTCTGTACTGTCTGTTTGTCGGCCTCTGCACTCTCTGTACGCCTGTTTATCTGTCCTGCTGTCTGCCTGAGTCCTGTTCTCTTTTGACAATCTGTCAAATGTTTATGAACATTTATTTGCAGGTCTCTGTCTGTGTCCCCCTGCCCATCTCTCCCAATGCCCTTCCAAGTGCCCATCAGCCCATTCAGCTGTCTGCCAGGGTACCTGTCGTTCCTCCGCTGTGTCCTTCTCTGTAGGTATTCAAAGCATTCCCAAGGCTGAGGACAGCACTCGATTTTACAGCTTTAAGTTTGTCTAGATTCATACAAAAATTGTAAACAGGTGGCAGGCAGCAAATCACAAACACTAATTAGGTATCCTAGAAAACCTGACTTATATTAATGAGCAATCAGTGATGTGTGTTTCTAAATGAGTTTGGAGTATTTTTTTTTATGTAGAGAGCTGACACTATCAGGCTGTTCTGGATGTAAAAGACAGCTGACATTTAAAAAAAAAAAAAAGAGTTTCACTGATATTAAACTACTGTTACTGGCAATGAAATCCATTACAACATCCAACTCTAATTTGATAAACTCATGACTAACAGTCATCATTAATTGATTACTCATGGTGCGTGTTTCCCAGCAATAAACCTCATGCACAGTGTTTATCTCTTTTTAATGACCAGTCATTAAGTTCAGGACTTCATCATGTTGGATTTAACAAGGGGATTGTCCTTGGACACGGTTCACAGGGGATCCAGTTGGTAGGGATTAATTTTGGAGCCTCATTTGGTAACAATTTTTTGGCACTCAACTTTTTTTTGTGGATGACAACAAAGTTGCACAGGCTAAATCTGAACAAGTCATAACAAGACTTCTACTGAGCAATCTGCAATAACAGCTCCGCTGGAAGTGGTGCAGAGGTGCACAAGAAGCTGACACTGACTCAAAGGAATATCAGCCAAAACTAAATAAATGCTGGTATTTATGACCGGGAATATTTTTCTGTGGAAGGCCAAATTATTCAGTGGTTGTGTTAGAAAAACTAACATTCAGCATACGTCAGTGTTGCTTCATTTTTCTGTGCCTTCTAAGCAGATCATCAAGTATCCTTGTTGCTTTTTTGCAAATTCATCGTGGGGATTTTTAAGACTGTAGTCAGTTAGCAACAACCCACAGTCACTTGCTAAAACAAGAAGCACAGCCAGGTGTGACAACAGTAACTGAGGCAGGGGCAGAGAATACCGAACAAACAATGTAATGCGCAAACCTTTCAAATCAAAAGTCTTAACTACCTCAGAGCTTCATGACTTCTGAAAATATCCAGCAGCTAATTATTTTGTCTGTGTAGGATCCATTAGCGGCCCTCTGGGCTCAAGGTCGCACAGCTCTCGGTGAAAAACGCCCTGCTCTCAAGTTCAAGCTTGTAATTTATCTGACTGTCATCTAATCTGTCCATCTTTCTGTCCATCAGCGGGGTCTGCATCCATCTGACAATGTATGACCACATGTCAGCCAGTCCGCTACCATGTCATCGCGCAGAAATAGACAGGCAGCCTGGCAACCTGCCTTCCTCACGGGGCCTCTGCACTGACAGCTCGGGCCCTTCAGGACCACATCTCATGTCACACATTGTCGACACTCTCAGCACTCGCTCGCTCGCTCCATTCCTTGTTCCTTTTTACGCACTTCGCTTTTATTATTTTAAGGGCAAGGCTCCTTCTTAGGAAGATGTCTGCACATGTGCGTTGCAAGCATGCGCGTGTGATTGTCTGCATAGTCATAGCTCTCTTTTGGGCATGTCACAAAGCATTACAATGCCTGTGTTGTGACAATGTGACAACACAAAGACATAACTGGTAATCTCAATACTAGATAGTGCCGTAGCATCCATAAAGCATTTTTCTGGGCAACAATGTGGCTACTGCCTCTGTTTAAAAGCAGGCCATCTCCCTCTCACAGCCATAACCAAAATCACAAACACTGTGGACACAAAGAAACCATAGTAAGCAAACTGATTGGAAAATATAACGGCAGCTATTTCTGGAAACAGCTTATTATTGTCAGTGATGTCAGACCGGGTAGTTACGTTAGCACAGTCTCTGTGGCAGTAGTGTGCAACTTTGATCAGGGAAAAAAGAGGCAGAAAGGCTGTTAGCAGGAGAGAGAGAGCTGAGAGGGCTGTGCAGGAAAAAGAGTGACAGAATGAGCAGAAGAGAGAGAAAGTCAGACAGCAGCAGAGACACAAAGATACAGACACAAGAAAGAGAGAAAGATGAAGGGAGTAGAGAGTTGGGAGCGAGTCAGAGGAGGCTGAAATAGTAACAGGAGGGGAAAAAAAACATAGAAAAGTGAAGGAACAGCAGCAAAAACTAAAGAGGAGCGGGAAGAAAGGAGAGTGGGTGAAGAGATGGTTCCCCAGAGCGCTACTTAAGGAAGGGATCAGCGGAATTACCCGTGAGATTTGGAGGCTCTTCATCACACATGGTGCAAATTATTAAGTGTGCCTTGTAAGCAAATTAGGCCCACAGCTAGCGTGCACCTCCTGCTGAACCGTGGACCGCCGAAGTCCGCAGAGCACACAACCAGCACACCAACAGTCACATGCAGTGCCTCAGTGTCGTTTCACTCTGTGTTGATTCAGAAGTTGGTGCGATTGACTGGCTACTTGCTCCGGGCTTAATGTGGCTTACACTAGACATGTTGGTTTATCCAAAATTTAAAATTAAAATCTACAAATATCCCAACTGATATTGGATTCTTGTGTCAGACGCCCCACAGAAAAGAAAAAAAAAAGCACATGCAAATATGATCTACATGCACTCATCAGCCACTTCATTAAGTACATCTCACTTGTACCGGGTTGGACCCCATTTTGCCTTCAGAACTCTTTTAATTGTTGGTGGCTTATTTCAGCAAAGGTGCTGCAAACATTCCTCAGAGATTTTAGTACAGTGAACTCATTGTCATGTTCAAGATACCAGCAGATTAGCAAAAATGCAAAAATTTGTGAAATACTCAGACCAGCCCATCTGGCACCAGCAACCATGCCACATAAATCACCTTTCTTCCTCATGTTGATGCTCAGTTTGAACTACAGCAGGTCATCTTGCCTATTTCTATATGCCTAAAAGTATTGGGTTGCTGCCATGAGATTGGCTCATTAGATATTTATATTAACAAGCAGTGTAGCTAATAAAGTGCCTGGTGAATTTATACATCAAGAGTTTATGGTTTTATTGGTGACTCTCCAGCAAGGATCCAGCAACTTGTTAGCAATTTACTATTAAGACACTGCTTCACTCCAGACAAAATAAAGTTTTTATATTGACAGATTCCGGCCAACTCATGCGCCCATAAGGATATATGTGTGATAGGCCAATATCAACTATGTCAGACGACTACAGATCTGCATTCTGTTAAATTTTCATTTTCTGATGACAAAAAGAAAATGCATTTTTTGAGACTACCAGAATTTTGATACTGTCGCTCTGCGTTTTTGCACTGTAGAGAGGCCTTTTAGAAGCTTTAGCATTATAGTCATTACAAAGGTGAGGCTGCTCTCAGTACAGATTTTACAGACTGTCCCTGCTGCAGCTGTTTAAAGGAAACCCATCAGCCAACCATCACTTTCAATTTTTTGGCAGCAGCAGCATGAAGAAGCACAGATCCTGCAGGAGTAGAGCTGTGAATCAAAGCTTAGCCATCTGGATACTCTGGGTTTCTTTGCATACTGCCTTACAACACTGTAGTTTATGCTTAATATGCCATTTTTACTTCAAATATGATATAAACAACCTTTTCTATTTGATACAAGTCACTGCTTTGCAAGAGGGCAGGGCTACTTTAAGCATTTGGGGTTTTTTTTGGCACATTCTGTATCCTATTCATCACGCATAAAATGAGAGGATGACATTTAGCCTAAAATGTGTCATTATGTCCCATATGATTCATGTCATGATAATTCAGTGTTAAATGAAAGCGGTTCGTGTATGTCCATCAACACAGCCACTCCACCAGCCCTGCTTTGTAATCATCCAGGCGGTACATGAGCGAGACACGATTATCTCAGTGGCAACATAAATCAAGAGGGACGTTGTTGTGTGATTTACATAACTGATACGGTGATATATCAAACTTTATAGAGTGGAACCCTAATTTGTAACAGACAAACTGACACAAACACACGCACACACAGAATTCGGTTCACCCTGGCCAATGAGTAAACACTGTCATCCTTCCACCACGCGAAGTACACAGCAACGCACAAACACACAACCCATTTGATTACATTCACTCATTATTTTCTCGTGCAAATTAAACCCTGAACCAATCATACCTTTCACAGACAAATGCACATAGACATTACACACCAAAACAAAGTCAAACGCACACACACGCATACACATACACACCGGCCTGCAAATACACTCATAGCTCCCATTCAGAGTAAATCATCTATGGATGCCAAGAAAGGAACAGAGGTAAAAAGTTTGAGTTATGGTGCTTGAGCGGGATAGCGTTTCCCAGAAACTGCTGAGGACAGGCAGCAGTGTAATTTCTCCCCTTCACTGTAAATCAACAAGCCAAACACCAACAAATTACCACACTCATATGTCTAGCCTAAATATACTACCTTCTGTGCAGTTTTCTCTCCCACAGAGCCAAAAGTTGAGTAAAGTTCCATCAGCTAGCATGGTGGGGACATCACCAACAGTTAAAGGTTTGATTCCCACTGAGAGATGGCCTTTCTAAAAGTGTCCGTCCACCCCAAGTGCTGAATGTCGTTTTAGATGACTCGGCCTGACAGGTGTGCCTGACAAATTGCGTGAGCAGGTTGAGTGTTTAATGTGCCCTAACTTAGACATCACTTTGGTTTCACATCTGACCTGAAAAGGTTAGTTTGACCTCCAGTGGTGCTGTGGAGAAAGAGGCCCCCCTCCTTTCTTGTTAGAAAAGGTCAGTTTGCCTTACGAAACAACCTGACAATAAACTGCAAATAAAAATGTAACAAATAACTTTTCAGTGGCTTTGTCTTCCTTCTGTGGTGCCAAAAAGGCCAAAAGTAGCACCAAATGGAAACTGGCACCTTTTGGATTAGACCTGTTTTTGTTTTTAAGTCTGATCTTCATGATGGCCAAATACAGTGACTCAGTTTTAGGACAGGTCTTAAAGAAGGTTACTATACAGCAGAGAAACATCATCACTGACCTAGAAATGAAACAAAAGATTTTTCTATATATGTGGTATATACCATAGCTTGTTTATAAAAGATGGATGAAGCTTCTGGGTCTGAAAAATGAAGCCATTGAAGAAATGCTATAAAACCCTGCATTCTTTTTGATTGCCAGCAGGGGGGTGAGTCCTCGGCGTGTACACTTGTAATAGAAATCTCTGGGGAGAAGAATTCTTCAGCTCACTTGATCTACAACAGTCGCAATGCTTAGCACCAGGCCTCAAGACTTCATTAACCAGTGGGTGGCATCACAGTGGCTACGTTTAACTTTTATAAATAATCCACACAATATACACCGCCAATCCTGTTCTGTTGAGTCACCACCAAACAGACCATATTCAAAAGCAGGTCGTTGGCTAAAAAGTCTCAACATTAGCATAAAGAAATTCTCAATGAGACAATAAAAAAAAAAAAGTGATTGAATTATCTTTCTGGAAAGGTTTATCAGACTATTTCTAAAGCCCTCCAACTTCTCACATCCATAAAGAGATTATCTATAAAAGGAAATTTGGAACAAGCGCAAACCTTTGAAGAGGTGGCTGACCTTCCAGAATTCCTTATAAGAACACAACAACTTCTGGAAAGTCTCAAACAAAAACGTCCAAAGAAAGTTGTCCCTAATTTCAATAAAGGTCAGTTTATTGCTCTGCTAACATGAAAGCTCTGGTAAAAAATGGCATGCCTGGGAAAGTAAAGGCAAGGTGAAAAACAGTGATATCCTAGAAAACCTTTTGGAAGAATATTCTATGAATTCTTTGGCACAAACTGGCACAAAGCAAACAGTCATTTTACCTACAGTGAAGGGTGGAGGTAGCAGCATAATGTTGCAGAGACGCTTTCTTCCATTACTGAGGAAAACATGAATTCTGCTCTCTCACAGAGAATCTCTGACAGTGGGGACAATGTCAGGTCATTAGTCTGTCACTTGGAGCTCTGGGGCACGCAGCGGAGCAGTGATCCTGAACATAAGAAATTCTCCTCCTCTGAATGGCTTAAAAGCAATAAACTAAAGTTACGGAGCTGCCTAGTCAAAGTCGAGACCTGAACCCCATTGAGATACTGTGGCGTGAACTGAAAAAAGAGAAGATCACACTCAAAGACCATCCGGTGTGCCTGCACTACAGGAGTTTGGTAAAAAAAAAAAAAAAAGACTGGGGAAGAAAATTTCCACAGCAGCAATGCTGGAGGCTGATCATGGATTAACAGAGGTGCCTGGTTGCAGTTGTTGTTGCTGAAGCTGGCACAACTATGTATAAAATCTGTGCCATTCACAACTTGTTGGTAACTTAGGTATTGCTTCAACACATACAGTTATAATTTAAAACAAGCATTTTATGGCATCATATTGTACATAGAAAATGGATGCATCTGTGACATCAGCTTCAGATTTGCTACCTGTAGGGAACTCTGCCGGCACTACATCAGTATCTCCAGCAACCAGCGAGGGCACTATCCACGTGTAGCCATAGCCGGTGATACCAACAGAGTGGGCCACCTCAAAGATCGTGTTGGCCTCTTCTTTGTGCAGTAGAGAAGAATGACGGGGCTCTGGAGCTTCTTCAGTTGGTTCTGGATCTTTGAATCGCCATCATCCACGGACATGTCAAGTAGCAGAACTTCCTCTAACTCCCAGCCCACAAAGCTGTTCTCAATGGTACTACGAATCTGCAGTGGGCAAAAGGAGAAAAAAAGAGACTGAGCACCAGAGCGTACTTTGCTTTATTCTCCAATAAGTCAAAAACATTCAAACTTGGGCTTTTTGTCAACAAAATCTGTAGCTTTTCTTCATGTCAGTTCCGCACTTCCACCAAGTAATTTTTTGGTTTATTGTTCCAGGATGAAGCAGTTTATTAGACACAAAGAGGTAACATCATGTGATGGAGGCATTTGGGTTTATACAAATGACTAAATGCTTAAAAAATTTGTCTCTAATCAACATCATACAGTTACTGTTAAAAAGCAGCTGACAACCCCTGGGACTGAAAAGAAAGGTCGTGCAGTTATTTAAGTGGTTTCAAAAGCAAGTCAGTCTCCACAGACTCCCACGTTAAAAGGCCCAACTGTATTTACAGTCTTGATCTATTTATCCCTTTATGACAAGTGTACAAGAAGGTGATTTCTTTTGTATAACTTTTAACTCTTAAAGTTAGGCTTATGTAACTGGTAGCTGACTGACTCGACCTCTCAAGTGTGTTTGCCATGTCTGTGCTTTTTGGAGCATTTTCACTGGCATTATCTGACAAATATGTTTACTGTGTGGCTGATTTATGAACATACTGTCCAAAAAGTCTGCTTCCGGTTTTGGTGAATGAAATTGTAGTATTTTAATTATATAATACTTTGCTAATTAGCAGGTATGGACGCAGTTTGCTAACAAGCATTTTAGCATTAGCTGATAATGCTGTACCCACTCGTGGGTGCCAAAGCAATGAGGCCAAAACGCTAAAATCGAGGCTCTAAATCTAATTCAAAATTCTATTTTATGTATTTGGTCTGTTTGTTAGTATAATTAGATTTTAATCTTACTTGTTGGTATATCTACTTTTAGTTTACATATTCTTTTTTTCATTTCTTCCTGTTTTAAAATCTTAGTAAAAAAAAATCAATAATAAAGATTATTATATTTTGGAGAAAGACAAAATTGACCGTGAGGAAAAAATGCACATAATTTTTGATGTGTTAGTTAGAATGATTGTTTTCTTTGGTCCTTGATTGTCAAGACTTATGATTTAGGATGCTTAGGGTTAGCATAGGCTTTTTGTACAGGTAATTTTCCAGCATAGGGCTCAAATATTTCTTTCGGAAAAGCATCCACATATTAAGTTCTCCACCACCTTTCCCTTTCATCCTGATTAACCGTGCATGTTGTCTCAGCTGCATGGCATTACCTTGGTGACAAAGTCCTGATAACCCGGGTAGTACGTTGTGACAATGGAGAAGATGTACCAGTCGTATTCCTCCATGATGTTCAAAATGACTGATGCCTGCTGCTCGATGGAGGGGCCAAACTGAAAGAACATGGAGTGGTCGTCCTGAAAGTGACAGAAAAACACACAGAAGGACAAAGATGTAGAGTGTAAATGGTTACGTAACAACACTTGCCTGAACTTTAATTTAGGTGGCTGTACACACAGAAGAGAAAAGCTACTACCTAAAGGACGGTGGCAGTCTTGTAAGATTATTGGTGCGAACATTAATTTAGTTGCCTTTATTCTCTCGCTCACAGAGGGAAAAGGCGAGAGGACACCAGCGGTCTTGAAATGATACCGGTCATGATTTTCATTAGTTGCCTTTATGACTTTGTTAATGAGTTTGTACACGAGGGTGACTGGAGCAAATTGTGAAAGCTTCAAGCTGCTGTCCTTAATCTCATAAATCATGTTCATTTTATTAAAGCCAACAAGGCAATTTTTCTATAGCCTGCACAGTACTAGATTTAAATAATATACAAGAAATGGTGGACAGCAACCCTTGGCATAAAAACATTCCCTAATTTTGTTCACTGGGAGAAACTCCATCTACATACACCAAATGCACACCAAAGCAAACAGCATTACAGTCAGAGTCAGATACTCCAATAAATACTGCTTACATACTGATATCCAAGCCTGCGTCTTGCCGTGAGTGTTGAAATGGAATATTGAGCTGGACAGAAGAAGAGGAGGAGGTGAGAAATACTAGTCTAGACAGGACTCTGCAGCTCTGCAACACGAGCACGTTATTGTGCATGTGTATTTGTGTCTGTGAGTCATTCTCTGAGTGTCCAACTTGTGTGTGCACAATGTACAGTAATGTGTTTATGTTCACTGAATTCATGCTTCTAATGTGGCAAATGATATGAATGAGAATGGTGGTGGGGGGAGCCGAAGCTGACAGTAAG